>JANZLD010000007.1:64535743-64546404 GCA_026413575.1 Erythroxylum carthagenense | reverse complement strand
TATGTTGTCTTTGTACTAAATATTATGATTTTTATTATTCCAATTTTATGATTTTTTTAATACATACAAATCAAAATCTTGAGTTATTATTATTAAAGTTATTTTGGTTTGGAGCGTTCGCAAAAATCTACTCTTTATATTTTCAATTTAGAAGTTATATTTTTATGTCCTATACAACCCGATGGATATCAAAAAACCCGAACAACCTAATGGATTTAGATATGAGTAGTAAATTGTAAAAACCGATGGATATAGATATGGATATGAGTTGAGTCATAAAAAATAGATATGGATATGGGTAGAGTAAAACTCGAACCGAACCCTACCCATTGTCATCCCTAAATGTGAGAGTAATTTGAGGGGTTAAAATAACAAATAACTGAGGATATCAGGATAACAATAAATAACTTCGGGTTATAATTGAAAAATATTGAAAGTTTGAACATTTTATTGCTATTTTTGAAGCTTGGGTTAAAATTAAAAAAATTGAACGTTTGGACATTTTATTGCTATTTTTTAAAGTTCTGGCTATAATTAAAAAATTGACGAAAATTTAGGTTTTTTTTGGTAATTAACCATAAATACTATATAAGAGATTAAAATAGATTTAATTAATTAAAAATGATTTATTTTTAAGTTTTATTAAATTTTATAATTATTATTAATAATAAAAATATAACTACATTGATTTTAACAATTAAACAAGTTTTTTATTTGAAAAAAAACAAAAACTAAAAAATATATACTAAAAGTTATAACAGAAAAACATAAATAACGATTATTGTTTGATGATCTGTGGTTAAATTAAATATTTCAAAGTTTTTTAGCTGACCGTTGAGTTTTGGATAAAAACAGATTAGTATTGAACTATTCAAACAACGAAATTAATGCCCATTATTGTGTGATGATCTGTGCACATTTATAGATATTCCTTTTCGAAAATTTATATTTTCCATTTCTTTTAGAACCGTTACAGACATATAATTAAATGAGTTACAACGTTACGTGGTTCTCAACTATCATCAGGCTACAGAAGTCAAAAGCATTAGTTTTTCTAATACAGTTCCTTCTTATTAATATTATACGAACCTGATAATTTAAAAGATAAAATTTTATAAAAAACCTAAATCTCACCTGACCTGTATGTGTCTCTTCCTCATGAGCCTAAACAAGTACACTTGAAAAGCAAAAGATAATAAGATATCGTTGTTGTGAATGGCTGTTTAAGCATATCAATGATTACTTAACAACATCAAAATCACAAATCATGAAACCAAAGGCCAACACGTTCCCATGTGGATTTTGATCTCAAAGAACATGGGTTTGGTGGAATAACTATTTTTTCCACCCTAATAAATAAATAAATAAACATCAGTTGTGTACAATGTAAGATGTTGGGTATATTGTGGTGACAAGTGCTCCAGCCACCATTCATTGAATCGAGAGTTTAACTCTCTCATTGAGAGTACCGGCTAAACTATTTCTGATGGAATGAATCTCCTTTTAGGATTGCCGACGGTCGAGCTGAAACTCAAATAAATAGATAAGGTCCAATTTCAACTGTAAAATTTAGACTAAATTGGGATAATTTTTGTTATCAATTAAATTAAAAATCAAATTCAGATATAAATTTAAGATAAAATATTCAAATTTAAATTATTATTTTTAGGGCATTGTAGGGGCTGCAGCTATATGGCCCGCAGAATAAAAAGAAGATGGTGGAGTCAGTTTTCATGCTATATGGACAACGGAAAGTTACCAAATTTGTCTCGAATCATAATAAAAGCAGATTGTTCTTCTTTTGGGATCAAGAAAGCAATAATATGTTAATATGGTTCTGTTTCGTCTGAAGTATCTCCTTATGTTTGCTTTTGCTAATAATAGTAAGTGATGTTGAGGATGAGATGACCGATAAGATATGAATTGCTAGTCACTTAGCCATGACCACACAAACAATTTAATCCGAAGGATTAGTTCTTTCTAACATATTTCTGGGTGTTGTTGAGGTATGACGTAGTTGGTAAATTGGAAAAATTAATAATTCCAACACATACTAACAAAAGCATTTCAATCTTATGATTTCAGTGTTTGCGTGGAAGATGCCTCCATAATTTTGTTAAACTCAATACAGATGGTAGTGTTTTGGGGAATCCAGAGAAAGCAGAGTTTGGTGGTTTACTTCGGGATCAATTTGGTAGATGACTTATGGGCTTTTCAAGAGCGATTGGGTTTACAACTATTATGATTGCGGAATTTCAGATAATTTGGTGTGGCATTTAGTTTGCTTGGAGTTTCGGCTACAGAAATCTCCTCATACAGTCAAGACTCTTTAAAGATTATCAACCTTATGCTTGATTCTTCTAATAATTTCCATCCTCTTACGCTTGTTATCAAGAATATTTGGAAGCTTTTAGGTAAATAGTGATGCTGCTCTATTCATCATACTCTTCAGAAGAGCAATTGGTGTGCAAATTTTTTGGCCAAGCTAAGGTTCTCTTGTGATGATCATTGAGTTGTTTGGCGAATCTGTCCTTTGAAGCTTCAAGAGATTGTCCTAATCGATCAGTGCTCTGTTGCATTTTTAAGGAGTTATTTTTTCTCCTCATCCTCCTTGCCAAAAAAAAAAAATTCAGTTATTGTACAAATGAACGTATACACTAATTCATCTTACTTTCCTTTCTCCTTTCGACAAGACATAAAATCTATCAAGAAATAGTGATAAATTTGATTTGCTTTAAATAAGATTATCTTAAGCTTTGTCACTCGTTTATCCAATTTGAACTGGATTAGTCAAAGAGCAATTACATCTTTTATGACACTGAAAAGTTTAATATAAAAAAGAAAAAGTGACTCATTTGTTAAGAAACAGGACAAAGTTCTATAATTATTGATTATTTCATAACTTATGTTTGAATCTTTTTTGTCGGTAAGAACCAAATCTAACTTAATACTGAAGTAGTATAACTTAAAATTGCTTCAGTAGTAAGCTAATCCTTCTCAAGTTTTAACAGAACCGTCATTGAGTAATTGTTCGTGTTATCTTTTACCATTTGCCAAGTAGAGATCACAAATTAGATCGAAAGGGTTGCCTTAGCTCGATGGGAATTAATCTAAATTTAATCATGATATTATTTGATGGTACTGGTTTCATTTCTTTTCAACAAAAATTTTTATTTACATTTAATATTTCAACAATTTAAAACATTAAAATGGCATTAATTGTATTTAGAAATCGATTTGAAGCGTAGAAAAGAAATTTAAAACTTTCTAGCCAAAGTGAAATCATCATAATTTTCTAATATGGAGAAGTTAAAAGGGATAAACAAAAGCATCATGGTCATCAGTCTGAATCTGGACAATCTATAATGATAAACTAAACGGAAGCAGGCCACAAAAGGGCGAATCTATACATATATGAACATGGAGGTATAAACACGTATGGTTTCAAAATGTACACCTGGGGACACTATGGACCAGACCGAACGTTAACATTTTCTGGGTAATATGACAAAACAGATGGGACGCGGCAATATCTTCGTGGATTCTTCCTGGGGACACTGTGGACCAGACCAAACGTTAACACTTTCAGTTTCAGGGTAATATGAAAAAGAAAAACAGCTGGGACGCGGCATTTGTACACCTGGGGTGAGGCGTCCAATTTCCAAACCAAACTCGATCACAAATGTCAACTCGGTGATTACCATAATCCTGTGTTGATTAAGACATAATTAATCATCACTAGCTATGGTATAATAGGTGTTATTAGAGAATATTTAGACTTTTGAGACCAAAACCTTTCTCGGTTACACGCATTATAAGTATTTGTATTTTCTTTATAACAATAGAATTACAGCTGTTAATTTCCTATCTTAAAATTAGTGTCATATGTGTCGGTACGGCCCTGACTCCATAGAATAGAAAACTCAAACAGAGAAAAGGCCAAAAGACAGCTATGCTGTACCCGGTACAATATAAATTGACTCTCCATTGCCGATTCAGTTATATAAACGGATATTTTCGTATTAGGCAACCATAAAAGCTAGTATTTAATGCTTATAACTTCACTTTTTCTTGTTTGTATGTCGAATCCAATTTAAAAAGAAAAAATTTAAGGAAAAAAAATGAATAGATTATCTTTCCATCACAATACGACATAGTTTTAAAAAGATATTGTATTGTGCATAGAACAAGCAAGAGCATATCAAGAACATGTAATCTACACCTGCCACCCATATTGAGAAAGATTTTCTCACCAACTCTCTGAAGGTGTCCATATTTAGTTACATGGAAGCTAATCTAAAGCTATGAAATTAATAAAGCTAAAATGACTTTTAGTTCAAGTTTAATTATAATTTTAGTTGTATAGGGTTAAAAGGCTTTGTAAAAGTAGCTAAACTACAAGTTGGTTGTAGTACCGTAATTTTAACAAATACACCAACTAACACATTTCACATCTTGAAATGCCCTCAAGAGAGCAAAAGGTCTCGAAAAGAAAAATGAACAAAACCAAGAAACTGGGGAAGACAAAATTTCCATCAATTCAGGAACAAAATGAAGGGTATTTTATATTTGGTGAAAAATAAAGGAGAAACAGAAAATAATTAGTTCGATGGACGTCTTTCTAAAGTCAATCGCTTTCTTAACACTAAATCTCTCTCATTAGCAAAAATCTCTAAATCATAATAAGTTAATAACACACTATTAGAATAGGAACACATGACCTTTTTCCTCTCTCCTGACCTGAGGCAGAGCGTAGAAACAGGTGAAGGAACTGCAGAAACCAAAAAAACACCAACCATGTTATGTTGCAAGGTGAACCCATTTCAGTTTCTTCTTCTTGGTTTTATTTTCTTCCTCTTTGTCGTTGCAACGCCGACTCGTGCCACCCCTGCGACATTTCATCCTCAGACTCTACGTTTTTCCGGTAAAGTTTTCATCTTTTCCCTTTTCGTTGTGGTGGCTTATGAGTTGTTTATGTTGAAAAGTTTTGATTTTTATTTGTGTTTTTGTGTGTAAACTTTCTCTGGTTTTGCAGAGACCTTCCTTGGTGGGAAAGAGAATGAACCGTTGGTGTCATGGGACAAAAGGAGACATCTCGCAGAAGAGAACTCCTCTTCTCTTATACTTGCTGCAGAGAGAACAAGGAGGAGAGACCCTTTAAATGATTTTAAACTCTACACTGGTGGCTACAATATCAGCAATAAACATTACGCGGCTGTAAGTTTGAAACATTTTTTCAACTTAAACCAATTTGAAACATTTTTCTTCGCTGGGTTTCCTTCTTTTTGGTTAGAGAATGTTTACAAGTTTTGTCCTTTTTAGCTCTGTTTCTTTTGGATGGATGGTGAGGTTTACAATGAACATATTTTCCCTGGTTCTTTTGAATAGTAATTTGTACAATGGGCCCAAGATTGTACATCTGATGGTCGTTGGTAATCGTGTTTTCCCGATCGTTTTCTGTTGTACTTGAAATCCTCTTTAAACGGTACTGTCCTCTTGGTTCTATTATTACCATTATGATTATCATTTTAATCGCTGAGAAAGGTGAATAGTTACAGCTTTAATCCGAGATGAATTAGTTCATACATATTGGCATTTATCTTTGTTTCTGAAAGTATGGTTTTTGTTTTTCATTTGTTTCTTTCCATAATTGTCAAATGTTCTACAGATTTTCTGATCATTCAGACTTTCCCGTACTAATAACCATTTCAATATTGCAGTCTGTGGGTTTTTCGGGGGCTATCTTCTTTATCATTGCTGCAGTTTGGTTTGCGCTCTTTGGTTTATGCTTGTCCCTTATCTGTCTCTGTTATTGCTGCTGTCGAAGAGAGCCTTATGGTTATTCTCGACTCTGCTATGCCCTCTCGCTCATTTTTCTCATTCTCTTCACGATTGCCGCAATGTAATGAATCTCTCTCGTGACCCTTCATCTCTTTCTCATTGTCTGTTTGAATGATTGATTAATTCACTTAATAATGTCACTTTTCCAATCAGGGTGGGATGTGGTGTTCTTTATTCCGGTCAAGGGAAGTTTCACAGTATTTCGACCAGTACTTTAGAGTACGTTGTGAGCAAGGCACATGTTACTGCAGAAAACCTCAGGAATGTGTCAGCTTATCTTGCCACAGCTAAGAATGTTGGCGTTGATTCAGTTTTTCTGTCACCAAATGTCCAGAAAATGATTGATGATGTAGAGAAGAAGATAAACTCTTCTAGTAACACACTTTCTACACGCACTGAGAAGAATTCACGAGACATTCAAGATGTGTTAGATACTGTGTAAGCAAAAACTTTCAAATTTGTCTCTATGATTAGTTGCTTTTTAGCATTTCAGACTGCGCATATTACAACACATGCTGATGTATTTGCAGGCGAGTTGCTTTGATCATTCTTGCTGCTGTGATGCTTGGATTAGCACTTCTTGGATTTTGTAAGTTCTTTTTTTCTGCAATATTTTGTTCTGTGTAGGAACATCTAAATGTTTTAATATCACAAACTTCTCTTATTGTCAATGCTATGACATTCTTTGCAGTATTCTCCATTCTCGGAATGCAGTGTCTTGTGTACTTGTGAGTGATATGATTCTTTACCCTTTTTCGTTAAACAAGTTAAAATGAGAAACAATAGCACTGATTTTATTTTAACTACCATAAAACTGCAGCCTTGTGATCCTGGGATGGATACTTGTTGCCGGTACATTCATCTTATGTGGTGTATTTCTTGTACTCCACAAGTAAGTTCTTATTTTCGGTCTTTTTGGGTATAGAATTCATAGCGTTTATTTAATTATGGACCTGCATTTTCAAATATACCTTATGATTTTTTAGAACTTGTTCAGATAGTAAAATATTTGCCTATCTTTCACTTCTGAGCTTGGAATGCTGATTTGATCTTGTTCAGAAAAGAGGCCAAAGCTAATGAGTTGTGAACATTGGCCTGCTTTTGTTTTTATTTATTATGGTCAAACAATGTCATTAACAAGCCAATTGGCTATCTGAAAATAATAGCATTCCTTTGTCTTTCTCTAATTGTACACTATGGTATGCAGGCATTTGGAATGTGTTTGTAGGTGATGGTTTAAACCATTGGATCTGAAACTTTCTGAAATGAGAATAAATGTTTGTTTGTACATGCCAGTGTGGTTGCAGATACTTGTGTTGCAATGGACGAATGGGTCCAGAACCCGACTGCAAAAACGGCCATGGATGATATAATTCCATGTGTAGACAATGCCACTGCTCAAGAAACCTTGTTGAGGACAAAGTTAGTATCATTCCAACTTGTGGGTGTGGTTGATGGGATCATCACCAATATCACCAACAGAAATTTCCCACCTGTAGTTGGACCGCCAGTAAACTATAATCAATCTGGTCCCCTTGTGCCTTCTCTTTGTAACCCTTTCAATCAGGACCTTACTGATCGACTATGTGCTGCTGGTGAAGTTCACTTGAGCAATGCATCCCAGGTAAGTAAATACATTAACATATCTATTCCTGCTCTCTTTCTTGCATTTGGAAGACAAGCTAACTCACCCTCTCAATTCCATCTCAATCAATCAGGTGTGGAAGGGTTACATTTGTCAGGTTTCAGCATCTGGGAGATGTACGACAACCGGTCGTCTTACTCCCGACGTGTATAATCAGATGGCATCTGCAGTGAACATAAGTTATGGTTTATACCGATATGGTCCGTTCTTGGTAGATTTGCAAGACTGTGCATTTGTCAGACAGACATTCACAGACATCACCAACTCGTACTGCCCAAAACTGAGGCGATATACCGAATGGATCTACATAGGACTAGTCATGGTTTCTGCTGCTGTAATGCTGTCTTTGATCTTCTGGGTAATCTATGCAAGAGAGCGAAGGCACCGTGTATATACTAAGCAGTTTATGGAGTGAGCACAAAATACTGGCGAAGAGAGATCATTTCAAGGATTATCTCCTGGTTCTAGTAAATACCTTAGGCAGCATATGTTTGTTATTCCTTTTTTTCTTTGTAAATTATGCTAACTCTTAGCCTTCGTACCATCGGAACATCTGTACTCAAAAATCTCGACAAACCTGGAAAACGTTGTAAGGATGACTCATTTGATTGCTATTTATTTATAAATTATTAAGGAATATGTTGTCTGGTTTTTGTTTTAACATATTAAGGTGAAGATAAAACGATTTGCTTCAATGTTAAGGAGTTGGAACTCGATCTTCCATCAATGGAACGACTTGAAAAGAAATATTTCGAATTTAATAGCTTTCAATCAACATCGCTGCAACTTCTGAGCAACTTCCTACACCTTCTCGTTCCACGTACAGATGTTCACTTAATTGTGTAGAAAGCGTAACCCACAAGTGGCAACACAGTTCAGAACCAGACAAATCGAAGCTTGTCCCCTACGACCTCGTCCATGCGCATGATCAACTCGGCTCATGTGACCAGTTGGGTTTGAATTGAACCCCAAGTGTATGGCTGGCTATGTATTGGATGAGCAGTCTTTATCAGATCCGGTTAACACCCGTGTTTTTAAGATTTCTGTCTTCTACGTGTCCTCGTTTTGTGACAGGACTTCCGTGGAGCTTCATAGACTTAAAAATAAAACAAGAATTATTAAATTTTTAGATAATATTTACCTTCAACATTGTGTTTAAGTAGAAAATGTTAATTAGCCAAAATTTCAACACAATTTGACTGTTGTGCCTAGCTGCCCTTTTTGTTATAACTAGATTTTCCAATGAATCGGCCTAAATGAAAGATTCAAGCTTGACCAGGTGCATTTATAGGATGTAATTATGTTGATAAATTGTATCAAACTCAAGGTCCAAAATGTCCATGAACACTATAAAACGCCTACACACGCCAAACCTGTCATGAGTTTGCGTCAAAAGATAGAAAATCTCTCAAGAGCATCCTAAACTTTGTTTATACCAATGGCTTCTAGGAATCCAGTTTCCAATTCAAACTCGAACGCACAACACCAAGCCAGGACTTGTCTCTGTTCGCCGACCACGCATCCTGGATCATTCAGGTGCAGTCTGCACAGGAATCTTCGGAGGTTTCCCGGTCGATTCAAGGTCCACTTGCCATCGAACAAGAGGGAACTGGCTGCCCTTGAAAAGGTAAATTCTTTCAGGGCCATCCTTCTGCAGATCATCAAACCATCAAGTCATGACCTTGGCAGGAGAAGGAATTTTCAGCCTAGGCCTTCCAGGTTTTGTTTAATGGAGGGAAATAGAGATGGGGTTGTAGTCTCTTGATCATTCGTAGCATCAAGTTTATAGCTTTTTACATATTTAGTCGGCTTTGCTTATTAGAGAAAAAGCTTCTGCAGTAGTTTACATGTATATATGAGGAGGACGTATGAATAGTATCGATGTCGATTTTGCATTTGTATGAGATTAATGAAATGAGTAAGGAACTGGGATTTGATTATTCTGTGGAAGTTCTGAATTTGTATGATGATATGGTGATGGAAAACTTTGTTCGGATGCAAATAAATCTGGAGTTTGATGCTACCAATGCAACTGTTACTTCTGCAATTGTGAAAGATCCAATCTTTTTATGTATTGGAGGTCATAATATTGCAAATACATGCTCAAAAAATTCAATCCTTGAACTGTCAAGAGATCGATGGATGTATATTTCTAATCTGGGTGTTAGCTCTGTTCTATTCTTTTCATTTTCTTCTCTGTTTCAATAAGGAAAATTACAGAAAAAGAAAAGGTCTTGACGTGTGGTCTTGGTATCAGATGACGATCTTTTCGTGTCTTTCGTTTCATGTTCCGTGAGGAACTGATCCTGCGTAGTGCACACATATCCTACTCGTTATTGCTTACGGAACTTCGTTTAAAAGAAATGGTCTTTTCGTGTCCGTTTAGAAAAAATGTAACCGTGAGTTGAGGGCAGAGTTTAAGCTATAAAGAAAATTCCAAGCCTTGATGATGACTGCAGGACAATGAGAAACCAGAGAGACCAACGAATGAAAAGAAAATAAAAGAGTACCCGAAGAGCTTTAAAATTAGTTCTAATCGAAATTGCAGTTCTAAAGAAGGGGTTTGTGTTTATGAGGCCATTTAATAACAATGAAAGCAAATTCCTCTCAGGCCTCAGCAACGGTAGAGCCTTAAATCATGGGGTTGTCAGCAACTGTGGCCACTAATTGTTGCTTGACAATGCTTCAGCGTAGCTGTGGCAATTGGTTACGGAAGTAGAAGAATTGAAGGGTTTTAAGGGGGCTTAGAGAGATAATTGGACCGGATTTAAGAGAGTTAATATAAAAACTAGGAGTTAGGACCTCATAAATGTTAAGTGATTGGCTCCTTTGTTGTCCCATATTGGTTGGAGACAACAATTGGAGCAAGGCTCTTACATATATAAAGAGGTTACTACCTCCTTAGTTGATACACCAAACAAGGTCAAATATTTGTAGTACAAATTTGACTCTAATTAAATTTCTCTTTCGAGGTGAGAGTTGAAGAGTTTATCTTGTGTATTTTTTGTGAGTGTGTTGGTGTATTGGAGAATTAAGTGAGAGGAAAAATTGTGTGATTGTAAGAATTTTTCACATAGTGGATTTTCTTTTTGGTGTTTGTGGTTTTTCTCCGGTTTGGGAGTTTCCACGTAAATTCTCTTGTGTTGTTATTTTCTGATATTTTTGTCTATTATAT
>JANZLD010000007.1:64512604-64523358 GCA_026413575.1 Erythroxylum carthagenense | reverse complement strand
AAAGGGTTTATAAGTGGTAAGGGTCAACTATCCAAACAACTAGTTCTAGTTATTTGGACAATAATTGACCCAAGCCCAATTATTGTAAGTGGACTCTACACTCTACCCATATTAAAAATTCAACATGAGGTTAACATATTCATTTGATTTGAATCCTTTTACTATCATAACAAAGAAATGAAATAATTGATTTTTAACCCACCGAAAAGGGAAGAACAGCTAATTATAAAAGTAAAGCAATCTTTTTTGTTCTTTTGTTCTTACTTTTACACTGTTATTAAAGCAAAGAAATGTGACATATCTAAGCTGCTAAACCTATGTGAAGTCCAACCATTTTCTCAGGAAGACCGATGGAGGTGATAACTCAAGATAAAGGGTGACCCCGTTCAGTACTCATAATGCGCCACATTACTTGCAAAAGGAAGAAAAGATTAAAAAAAAAAAAAGGAAAACCTGCTTGAACACGAACTCCATACCCTTATAATAAAGTTGTCAAATGTCAATAAACTGTTGGAACAAAAATGGCAGAAGACACTTTTAACAAGAGTTGCTTTAGGAAAAGACGAAAAGGTCTGATGGCTTGTGGGTTGATTGATTCTATAACCAAAACTACGTGCCCAACACGTTTATTAGTTGCATATGATATTTTATTGTATGAATGAAAAATTAGGCGGCATATCATAATGTCAAATAATTTATAAAGAGGGAAGGGATCAATTTGTGGATGCCATTTTCTCTTAAGTTTGGGGAAACACATGGACGATACGTGTCAATTTTGTTTGCGAGCAATAAAGGAGTTTGAGAATCTTCTGAAGACTGAAGGGAACCGGTGGAATTTGTGTGAATGGGTCGAGATTGATGTGATATTCTCCGTCAGCAGCTTTTGACTCATTGAGGTTCTCTGGTTCGTCATGACTAGGCAACAAAGAAGGAGTCATTTTAGTGCAAATTGCCGGAGGATTGGAAGACTATTAGTTTTTCGAACTGCAACTTACGCTGGAAATTGAGAAGATTAGGGAAGCTATTTTTATTAAATATAAAAATGTAGAGAGCAATTAATTATGTACTCAACAAAAATCTCATAGGCATTTTATTATCATACACATGTACAAAATTGTGTTTACATTATATAAAAATTCAAGTTTAAAACATTTAAATTGAATAATATTAATTCTAATTAATAATTTTAAATTTTAAATACTCAATTTACTCTTCTTATAAGTGCATTTTAAAGTAACCATTTTTTATAGTAATAATAAAATTTGAAATTAAAACATTATTTTAATTAAATTAGATCATTTATCTGTAACGCATAACGATACTTTAATTACGTATTTTGAATTGGATGTGAAAGGGCAAGAAACGAAAAAATGTGGAAAATATCTGATTTCAGTTCTACAACTTTAAGCGAGCTTTCTGAAGTCGAAACAAACGAAAATCTACCGCTGTCTTCATGGAAACTCCTCACCGGAGAACGATTAATGTCTTTCTACAATTTTCTCAAAGAGTAAGTTTACTTAATTAGTTAGAGAATCCTTTTGTTTACGATTGATATAAACAACAGCAAGAGATCTTAATATTTATGTATAGTTTCTATATCGAGCTTTTCCATCAAAGGTCTGATAATGGTCCGATTCACACTGATCAAGATTTATTTTCCACATCGACTTTGATCTATTGATTTAGATCATTTATTGGACTATTTTTATTATCTTTATATGGATTAAATTACACTACTTAAACATAAGTTAATAAAAAACAGAAAATGCAATTAAATATTATCCAATTTTATGAAGAAAAAATTAAAATATCTAACATTACCTTCTAGACTAGATTTTAGTATTTAAAAGAAGAATAGTTAAACATAACACTACAATAATTAAGTTAAGGTCGGTTTGTAGAATTTAAAGAAGAAATACATTCCATTTGAGCGCCATGTTAAGTTTTAGTTTTTTCTAATTTCTTCTAAATTTCTTTTTTTTTTTGAAAAAAGCGAAGTCGTTCTAGGTTCTAACTTTGATTTTAAACAACTAAAAAGACAAGTTACGGGTCCCAAATTTGTCTTTGGAAAATTGGGCGCAAGTTCAGCTTGAATTGGCAACATCCCTGTCTATATGACGACATACGGTTTTGAGCAAGCTGTATCCAAAGTAGTGAGTAGACCGCCACTTTCAGAATTACGAGGAGTTTATGTCGGTTCTGGTTATCCTCTTACAGGTGGAGATTAGCTAAACATCATTTCATGGTCTAATTGATCGGACCAACTGTGCCTTTATGCTAAACTTTCATATGATTAGTCTAATGAATAAAAGCTACTGCTTTGTAAGGTAACCATTGTAGCGTCCCTTTGGCCAATTCAAGGTTGCGCCGGTTTCTGTCGTCGGCGAGGTCTGAGGCACCACCGTCCACTTTCGATGTTATTAAGTAAATGGTCAATGGGAGAGGTCAAGAGGCCATAGTCCTACTTAGAATTTGTCAAGGAAGGTTCTTTCTATTAAATAATTTTAACAATAAATTCATGCTAAATATATAATTTATTATTAATTACTTACATTGAATTAATTATTTAAAAATAGACTCTCCACTAATTAACGACATAGTTACGTATTATTAAACCTCTCTAAACTCTATCGATTCAATTGGGTGTTGTTATTGTTGTTTAAACTTATTATTTAAAATTAATTCAATTATTTATATTAATTTAATATTTTATTTTTATTTTTAAATATTTTTGTAAAATATGTAATTTATATATTATTCCATGAAATAAAAATGTATTCTATTCAAAATATAGTAATTATAGTCACCAATTTTTAGAATAAAATTTTAGACCCTTCTAGAATTATAGGTGTTTTAAGTAACTTTTAATACCATAAACAAAACAATTGAATGGACTTAATCAACGACTCTTCTTCTTCAAATCCGTGAAAGAAAATTCACCCTCTCCATTAACAAAAGACAAAGCAGCAACTCTTGAAAATTGACCCTTTCAATTTACGACATTTCCAAATTGATTTTATGATATTTGCCAATCATATAAAATTTAAATTAACGTGATCATATTGAAGTCGTACGAATATCATCATTCAAAATATATAAATTCTAAATCACGAGTAACACTAACGAACCAAATGCAAATAAATGTTACAAATATAATTACAATAAATCGGTACATTTTAAAAATATTTTATGCAAAAAAATAAAACCGTAAAAAATTAAAGCTGCGATGTGAAACAGTCACATCATAACTTTATTTGTGTCGTAACTCAACAGTGTCTAACAAGAGCCCACAGAATTTACAAACAAACCAAGCCAACGCACACATAGATTGCTCCAAAACAAGATTCCATCTACAGAATAGCTGTCAGTGTTACAGTGGAATGAATAAGGGCGTTTTTGTCAATTAAACCACTCTCCCTTCAGCCCATAGCTTCTCTCTAAAACCGTCTGACCCAATTAACTAAAACCCAACCATATCGCCCACCTTTGATTTATTTACAGCTTTTTCCCTCCTCTACTCTTTTCTCGCATCGTCGTCCCTCTTCTTTTAGATTTTCTCATTTCTGTTTTTATTTATTAATTTTCCTTCTCCGTATTAGACATGTTTTTTAATTTAATGCATGGGATGGATTAATAAGGACAACTGGCGATTAGTACAAGATAGGGAATATAATTATTGTAGTTCCCCAATTAGATATTATTTTCCATTTTATACTTTTTGTTTTTATTTAATTTTCCATTGTTTGGGATTAATTACAAGAAAGTGTTAAAATTCTTGTTGAATATTTTATTGAGGAATGTTTTAGCAGCTGTAAAAAGAAATAAATATAAAGTATTTGCCAGAACTTCTCGGGTTTCGCAAATTGAAAGATTTCTAAGGGCAAAATAGCAACAAATAAAACTAAAATGTCATATACCGAGATCCCAGCAAAATATCACGAGATAACTCTGCCCACGTCATTACTCCCTCCCTCCCTCAATCCCTATAAATACATAGCTCGAGTTAAGCTGGGTTTGCCGAATTAACCAGCCAAACACGGCTTATTAGAATAAAAAGAAAAGGTGCCCTTTTTCTCTCTCCCTCTCTAGAATCATTTCCATTTCTCAATCCCTCTCTCTCGCCCTACTGTAATCCCTCAAAATCAAGGATGGCTGCAGCAACTGTGGGGTCTTCTAGAAGGTCCTCGAACGGACCGGTGATGCGCTCACTGTCGCCTTCCGGCAGGTTCGGCTTCTCTAATCCTCAATCGTCGGCGACTGCGTTCGCTTCTTCGAGCTCCAGCTTTTCGTCTCGTTCAAGCACCTTCTTTGGTCACAGTCAACACCACCAGAGGTCCGTCTCTCCGCCCCGTGTCAATATGTACGGAAACACGCCGTCTGCTCGGTCCGTTCGGTTCTCTCTTGACCGTCCGATCTCTCCTAATCGCTCAATTTCCAGCGTCAGTCCCTCCCGCAGCCGTCCCCACGTAGTGAGGAAGCAGAGTGCTCCTAAGAGGACCTGCTTGTGCTCTCCTACGACGCATCCGGGTTCGTTTCGGTGCAGCCTCCACAAAGGCTTTAACTCTCCACACGGCGCGAGCTACGCGCCGAGCAACCGTCTGAATGCGCGTAGATCAGCGATGACGAACTCGCTGGTGAGGATCGGCGGCGTGGAAGGAGATTTGGTGAAGAGAGCTTTATCGGCGTTGATTCGGCCGTCTTCTCACCAGCAGCGCCGACGCGCTGACTTCCAGCCACGACCGAGTCGGTTGTCGAACATGTCCAAGGCGGAAGATTCGTAATTCCGGTGCTTTCCTCGGTAAACTTCTATTTCATTAATCTCAGGTGACGGAGGGCCCCGGATTTCGGCTAGAAGGTGTCAGATCTGAGAGGCGGAGCTGGCGCGTGAGATCGGGACGGACAGTTATTTTTGTTGCTATCCGAAGAATCCAATAACAGGAGGACCTTGACGGACACGCACATAGAACCCTTTTTTTTCACTGTATATATACATAATATCTATAAAATCAAGTTGGCGCTATTAATGGCTTTTTGAGGAGCCTTCAGGATTAAATCCAATTTTCCAATCACATACATCTAAAATTTTGCTTCATTTCATTCACCTCAAATAAAAAACATTAAAATTGAAAATTCAAGAAAATTTGCTCATGCCAAACCCATTCCAGTTTCTTATTTCTGGTTCGGTCTGTATTTTCACTCCGTTGTCTCTTCCGTTTGGTTTTAACGTTTTATGTTCATTCCGTTCGTAGGGTTCGCCGTCTTCTACGTATTGAGATGCGTCCGTTCGTATCTCCGTCTACTTGAAGGTTGTGAGTATGGCTTCTTCTTTATAACTTCATTTCCTTCCTCTGTTTTAACCTTTCTTTTTCTGCTTATTTCGATTTTACCATGTCTGTCTTGTAGTGTTTTGCAGGTGAAGGATTGATAGGAAGGAACACTTACTAGACAAACCTAAGCTCTCTGAATTGGAGGACCTAAGCGAAATTCAAAATGACAATAAACTACCTACGACTTAACAGTCATTGACAGCTGGACTTTGTCAAATTTTGGTAATACACAAAGAAATTGAAAAGCAGCTATATTAATTACAGAATAGAAAGACAGAGACATGAAAACTTTGAATTCCTGATTTTATTAGGAGAGAGAGAAATATCTCTTACGAATTAACAATAAATTAAGAGTGATGAAAATAACTATGCGGATTGGTAATACTAGTACCCCACCTTGCCTTTGGTTCTTCACGTTAGTTGAAACTAAACCCCAGCAGTAATTGAGAAGGAAGCTCACACAGATTGGCAGTTGACCACTAGGCATCATTATTTTAGAGATAACATAGAATACTGTAATATTAATGACCCATTGGCTACCCGAGTCTTGTTTATAATTAATTAGGTCACCAACTATCTTAAAGGCTTTGTTTAATGTCATAGTAGTTAATTACATAGTGTAATGGCCATGTCCACTAGACCCTCCAAAGCCTTATTTCACTCCACAATACCTATTTTCTCTCTTTGTTTGTACTTTTGACCGAAAATTTGGAAATAAACGGGGGCCAATCAGAATTGAACTTATCCCTTATAATATAATACTTAATATATGAATCGACTTTGGGATTTGCATAATCCTACCTTGCTTTACTCTTTAACATTTGTTTTCTTTCAACCTTAACCAACAATTACTATAGACAAAATACTGTCGGGGATTGAATTAAATAGCATAAGTAGTAACTTTCATTTGGCGGGACAATGAACGACTTTGTCTTAGTTTACGATACAAATTAGAACAGATGTTATTAGAAGACATTTACCAATTCATTAAAATAAAAGCTAAAATACAATAATTATAATTTAGAAAATGAGACCCCATATGTGCACACCTCACCTAGAGAATTGCTCCTACGAGAGGATAAGGTTTTGAAAAGGAGAGACGATGATGCGAGGAATGCAAGGATCTTTTTGGTTTTTGGTCACTGTCACTGGACTGCTATTATACAGACGTCAAGCTCAGAAGAAGTATAAATTTATTTTGAAGTATGACAAATAATTGATGGGTTAATTTTGTTCAATTATTATTAAATGTATAGTTGGTTCTTATTGTTAATGGTTGAAAATGTAATTAGAAGATAATAACATACACGTATTCTTATCCAAGATGAAGAAGGATTCCTAACTCAGCTAGGTGAATGTCAACATAAGTTTCTGTCAGGAATTCCTAAATATCAACACGCAGGGCTTTCAATCCTAGTCAGGATAAGAGCAACTGCTAGAAGTTTGAAGATCACGAGTGTCAAGTCTTAAGCAAGGAAACAGAGAGGAAAGAAGATAAGTTCAGGAGATATGGTATTTCGAGATATGGCATTTCGTAACAGTCTTTAAGTATTAACAGAACTATCTCAAATTATTGGAAAGAGGAAATTTACCCTCGCATACTCTCTTTTTCTTGTGGCACCCGCAAAGAGCCCACCTTCATCTACGAAAAAGCAAAGAGCAGCCCAACCAAAGAAGAAAGATGACAAAGATGGCTCACAGCTGTGAGGGGGCAAACCGGCTAAACCAGCAGTTGGGACCATTTACTTGCACTTTTATTACAACAAGACTATTGCAGCCAGTGGAGTGATTACATAGATTGAATGTTCAAGTCACGATAAGAAAAGTTGTTGCAAATGTCACGTAGAGATCTATAAATATAAAAAAGATTAGTGTGATGACTATTTGTTAAGTTAGGTTATTATTTTATCTGGTATGCATTATCTATAACTCAGTTGGGAGCAAAATTCCACTTTACGTGTCAGATTCTTACCATCACTACTAACCAGAAATTGCCAAACAAAGTTGGTACTTTTGTTCCTGTTCATCAAGTTGAGAATCCATATGTACATGATCCTACTCAGAAGTTCATCTAGCTGACTCAGAGGCAAGTGTTGGATAACAAGAAAATCTGCCCAAGAATGGAAAACTGTTTACTTACCGCTGTCTGTGGGCTCCAATCTGTGGATAGAGATAGTGGGTCTTGCATTGCAGTGTTTGGTTTTATCACAATACTTCATATGAGGTGAGACAGGTTCATGTGGATGGACCCGCCATGTGCGATGTTTGTATTTTGCTGATGGTGATGTTGGTGCGAGGTTTTGGAGTTCTCTAAACCAAAAAAGGATAAGGACGATGGGGTTATAAGTTAGTTTTTGGTATTGGGGTGTGCATGTGAAGTGCTTTGCTTGAGTTGGCAGTTTCTCGGAGACCAAAGAAGATGAAATGCCCTTTTCATCTCACTCCCTTGTGTGCAGGAACGGAAGTTTTTGGAGTTTTTGTTTTAGCCTGCAAATGGTGGTGAATCTAGTGATTATTCAGATGTCAGGAATCAATTTAATCATCTGAAACAAGAAATGGCCTGCCCTTACCCTTTTATAAACTTCGTAAATGCCAATAGAAAGGGTAAAAGATTTTCATTTCTACATAAAGATCGATTCTCTTAAGAGCTGCATAAACTCCATTAATGGTCAGGCATTTTTGTTTACAAGGCACCTCCGATCTCTGTTAAAACCTGTTTAACTATAATTTGATGATTCACACAATATAACAGGACAATTCGCTTTTTTGACTTTCCTCTCAGAAGAAAGGCAAATAGGTCTGGTGGCTTTTCGCAGGATTGCAGGCAAGTTACAGACATCCTGATCCTGGACTAATTTGTTCAGGTTTCGAGGTTCTTGCACCAAACATGAGACTGCCGAACAGGCCTGTCTCATTGTCAGACAATTCAGCCTACCAGTATCTCCTGACAAGAACCTTTAGATTATTGCATTGGGCTAAACAGCCATATGGAGACTTGTATGCTTATAGAATATCCAAAGCCTGAATGTGTATAGTCCACATAACAAACATATGTTCTTGGGTCCAAAGATTGGCCATCGAATAGTTGTTCTTGTGACAACTTGGTGCATCTTCGAGTCTAGTCAGTAGATTTTGTCAGACACAGTTTGTGGTATGGATTCCATGTTTAACATGATCCTGTACGAGAGATTTGATGTTGCAGGACAAAAGACTAGGAAACAGAAAATAAATAAACTTAATCGAGTACTTATGTACAATAAGCTCTGGTCTAATTTTGTACTATGGGATGTTCCTGTCATAAATTATCAGAGAAACACAGATGCAATCGACCCTTTTCCAATGCATAGAAAAACACTGCCTAGAGCCGACTGAATGTTCTAAGATGTCTTCCAGATACAGATAATCAGAAACCAGAACAATCGCCACATTTTTTCAAGATAAACCCAGAACCAAACACCAAGAAATAGGCAACAATGCTTTCATTTCAAGTGGGTTTCATGTCCTGAAAAAGTGCTGACCATAGAGCATGTTCATCGAACTTGCCATTCACAGTGTTTTCCTCCTTGCTATTATAAAGCTTGGGACTTGGAGATTTTGCATTCCGAGGGCCAGCAGCTACTTGTGGGCTTCTGCAACTGACAATGGACTTGTACAGCAAATTTCCATCTAAAGCTCCACTCAACTTTGGGCTTCTATAAGCTGACACCAATTTCTCTTGTAACAGATTCCCATTCAATGGCCCTGAAAGCTTCAAGCTCCTTTCTGCCACCATCATTTTTTCTTGGTATCTTCTGTCCAAAGGACCAGATTTCGTCTGTTTCGACTTTGCTCTGATTAGTGGAGGCTTCTCTGCATCTCCCTCACTCTTGCCCTTCATGTTCGTTGCTACACCCCATGTCCCTCTGTCTGATGGCTGTTCTGTCACTGCCTGAATTGCCAAATCTTCCCGATCAAATACAACCAACTTGTGGATGTACTTCTTAATGGTTTTCCTGGTTTTGTTGATGGCCAAAACAAGCTTTGAGATGCCATTTTTTGGGCTTTGGACAACTTCTTTCTTGGCTACTTTGAGTATTTCCAACCGATGCTTGGCCACTGAAATTCCCATACTCTGAAGAAACTCATGGTCGAAGTAGGTTAAGTCCTCAGCTTGGAGCTCATTACGAGAAAAAGCAAGGCCATACTCGTAGATAAGAGATGGCTCAAGGCCGGTCTTTGACAACCAAGAGAACCAGTCCATGATTGGCTAGTTTTGATTATCTATCTCATGATACAAAATGTCTACGTTGGTAATAAGTATATGAGTATAGGTCTGCATGTGAAGTGGTCCTTGAGATATATACAAAAGCTACACAAGCAAGTAAATGTGGTGGGTTGAAAGAGTTATCATTTTATGATTTTTTGTTTGTAAGGTAGTTGAGATTGAGAGTGACACAACAAGACACATGAAATGGAGATTGGAATATATACTCTGGTTATGTCCAATAAGTAGGCTTTATGGACATCAACACTACATTACATAGCCTTCTGAATCACTAACAGGAGAGGGCACTAAATTTCTCTCAAGAATTCTAGTGAAAAAATCACTTCGAACCGTGAATTATTGCTTAGACCCAAAAAATAGAGAAAAGGAAGCAGAAAGTTTTGCGCTGCAGAAGACTTTCCATATATGTACCAAATCTATACCAAACTTCTGACGAATTCAAGGTACCATGTGAGAGTAAGCAGGTGGAGAACTGTACATAGTGGTTAAAGCATCGAGCCAGCCGCCAATAATGAAACCTGTCATAACCTATGATACGTAAATTAAAGCATTTCGGTGTGTTGCATTTTCTCTTGTTAGGTAAATGATTAATACTGGAGGGACCAGGTAATCTTCCAATATCCAGATCAGTTAAGAGGGTAGCATTATAGCATGGTACTCTAGGTAATATAACGTGCTTTGACTCAACATCAAGTGCACTCAATTAACATAATATGTGGCCTTTTCAACTCTACCTCCTTAGGTGCTTTTTTTTTTTTTTTGGTACAAGGGAAAAGAAAGCAGAATTACGACACTAATGAAGCACGAGGATTTCGAGACAATGAGCCAAGAAGGTCCCGTTGCATGTGGGCCCAAACTAACGTCAGTGGCTCCAGAAGGAGATGGAAGCCCGGAACTGCAAATGCTGCCAGGGAAGCCAAGCAATCAGCACTCCGATTCCCTTCACGGTAAACATGCTGGAACTGGACTTTTCAGGGTTGATAGAGGAGACGCCGGATACCTGCAATCAAAACAAACTGGTCAGTAGCATAGCCAGTGGAAGAAGAGAGAATATTGACCACCTCGAGGGAATCCACTTCGAGGACCAAACTGTAACATCCCGTTACTGATGGGATGGATACAGTTCGTTTTATACGTATTCTGTATACGTATTTTGTATGTAT
>JANZLD010000007.1:64459206-64473571 GCA_026413575.1 Erythroxylum carthagenense | reverse complement strand
AATAAAAATTTAAAATTTTTAATAATTACCTCTTTTTAAAATAATTTTTTTGATTTATCATTAAGAGAGATAATTTATTAAATAAATATACACTTTTAGTTTTATCATATTAATACTTGCTGCATTTTAAATTATTACGTATAAATTTGTCAAATTTTTAATAAAAAATTGATCAAATAAGTGTTTAAATCCACGATAATATTTTGGAGTGTTTAAGTTAAATCTTATATAGAGGTCATTTGTCAAGATGATTTTGCCCTTTTTGTATGTATACACAAATTGGTCCATTTGTGCTTTAGGATATAGTTTTCAACTTGAATGCTCAGAAAAGTTAAGGTCTAATTTAAATTTCAGGGTAAACGGTTAATTCTAAATTGCTCTTCCGGCCAAATTGTAAACTCCAGCGAATCCACGAGAAGCCCAAAAGAGTAAGGAATCACACGTCAACTAACAATGAAACAACGACATATGCAAAGACCAAAAGGAAGGAAACATCATAGTTAACAACAAACGGTGCTTTATGGATCGATGACCATTATATATAAAAACCCCAAAGCTGCTGTCTTTAACTTGTCCACTAAGCACAAGAGCCACAAAGTTTTTTCCTTTTTCCAAATTTTTTGCTTTATTCTTTCTAGTCTCAATGTCTTCAATGGCGAAACTGAAGGTGGCAGGGGCATGGGTAGGTGTTCTTGAGGTAGAATTGGATAATTGGACGGTGCCCATGTTGAGAGCGGAGGTTGCAAGAAGATCAAACTTGGGTACTGAGTCGATCAACTTGATAAGCGCGGGTAAAGTTTTGAGAGATGATGATGGAAGTCAAAAGCTTTCTCAATTGGGTCTCAAAAACAACTCGAAAGTTCTTGCCAGTCGTGTTGCTGTTGATGAGGGGAAGTCTTTGAAGGTAAAGTTTTTGGCTGAAGAGGAACGCATCGCTAGACTTGCTCGACTCAAGTGAGATTCTTTTCTCTCCTTTTCTTTTATTTATTGCTTGTTTTAGTTTTTCGTCTGTTTGTTTTGCGAGTTATTGTTTGAACTTGGTTCAATGAGCTCACTTCAGCCACAAAATCAAATTTCTTTTCTGTTGGTCTTGGAAAGGAAGACTTCCCGTGTCTGGTTTTTATTCTCAAACCATTATGCATAACCTTTTATCTTTTTCGCGTATAACAGTCTGCTTGTTTTGAAGTGCAATGATCGGTTTGCTTCTGGGGTTCCAACACGGACCACTTATTTTGACCTATCTTGCGTTAATCGTCTTCCTTGTCAGGATGCAATTCTAACTTGTTTGCAGAATATATTCACGGGATTGAGTTAGCAAAACAAGTTCTTTGGGCTGGCTCTCAAGAATTTGTATGTCTATGACTTGTTTAGTGGATTGGGGGCTGAGGCTGCTAGTTTGCCGAGTTCCCAGCAGGGAGTGTTAGATGATTGATAAAGTAGATTGGAATGGAGTTGGATTGACATTGTTCTATGTGTAGCAATTCAGATTTTTGCAAGGAATTGTG
Organism: Erythroxylum carthagenense; assembly: GCA_026413575.1. Taxonomy (NCBI): domain Eukaryota; kingdom Viridiplantae; phylum Streptophyta; class Magnoliopsida; order Malpighiales; family Erythroxylaceae; genus Erythroxylum; species Erythroxylum carthagenense. The sequence continues at coordinate 64,472,066 of JANZLD010000007.1, read as the reverse complement.
AAGAAGTTTCACTGAAATTGAATTGCTTCATCTGGTAGCAGAAGCCCTTGAGGCCTTGAGTTTATCACGTTTAGTATAGTTCCTAATTAGATGTAGTTCTTAAAAGTATGAGCTGATATTTCTAATTTTGTATCTACTAGATTTATGATTAACATTTTAAATGTATACCATTTTGCTGTAACAACCAGCACATAGGAGAAGTTTTTTAACTCCATATTAATATTTTTTCCTTATAATTTTTGCAATGATAACTAGACAAATGATAGTTTTATAAAAACCATTGTAGAAAAGGGAAAGTAAACAACCACCTTATTGCATACGTTTTGGACTTTGAATAAATCCAACTCACAAAGGTTTAGAAGACGACCTCGTTTCAACCAAATAATCATAGGACAATAGTTAGGTCAAATTTCTAGATAATCTCTTGAACCATCATATATAAGCACCTTAAAACTCACACACTCATATGCAGCCTTCTGTCTGAAATCACATAGGCATAATGGGGAAACTAAGAATAGCAGGGACATGGAAGGGCGTACTTGAGGTAGACTTGGACAAGTGGGATGTGTCCATGTTGAGAGAGGAGGTTGGAAGGCGATCAAACATGAGTCCGGAGTTGATCAATTTGATATTCGCTGGCAGAATCTTGAGAGATAGTGATGTAAGTGAGAAGCTTGTCCAATTAGGTATTAGAAACAACTCCAGGATTCTTGCCGGTGGTATTGCTATTGATGAAGGTGAGGCTTTGAGGGAGGAGTTAATGGCCAGTGAGGCACGTAGTCGTAGGTATGCTCGACTGAGGTGAGTTGTTTGTTTTTCTTAAGTCTCACTCTCTCAAGTTGTGTTATGGCTTTGTTCTGCAATTGTCCGGTTGGTCTTAACAGATTTAGGGTCCAACATGTTTGATATTATTCTGTTACTATTTCTCTCTCTCAATTTTGATCATCTATGATTCATATACAGTGGGTTGTTATTCAAATTGACACATTTCAATGAAGGATCTGGTTCTGGATCGGAGCTGATATGATTCCATAGTAGCATGTGGAGCCTTTTTTTGTTTTGCCATTGATATCTGCTTTAAGAATATCGATGTTGTTAGATATCTTGCTAACATTTTAGTAATCACAGAAGTCTTTCCTTTTTTAACATTTCCTTTCCCTTTTTGCATGCAATGTATTTCGCATTATATATCAAATAATTGAATTAGCAGAAATTAAGGTTTAAGACTTTTAAGTCAAAACTTTGTATGAATAAATAACCAAATGGGCTTTTCTACTTTTGCTATTTCAGCAGCTTGAAAACCAAAATGTGCTAACTGAATTCTGGACTTTGTATATGAGGTAGATGGGTTTGGCCATATCAATTGGGATTTTGCACTTCCTACTGACAATCAAGAAGTGTTGAATATCAGTTCTTAAATTATGGAATTGATAGTATTTTGGTATTATACCTCAAATGGAATCGTCATATCTCTTGCTGAGCTCACTCATCAAGTTTTTTGTTGATATGCTGTCAACAATGCAGGGAAGCTGCCACTGCTTTGTCCAAGAGACATGCTCATGGATCTTTACCAGTTGAAAACTTTGATATAGAGCTTGAAGATCAGAGTGGACAGAAAGTGCACTTCTCAGAGACAGATCGACAGTATGATGCCCTCTAGATTTTGTTGTTACTTTTGCTAGCTTTTATTTGAATGTATTTGTTGTTCATTTTTCACGTGAAAAGAAAAAACCCTGACATTTTTTGGCAGGGGAATAATGATGGCTCTGATGCTCCATGCAAATGGAAAGCGTCTGATAAGAAAGCAAATGTTCAAAGATGCACTAGAAGTGCTCACCATGGCAGAGGTGAGTTACATATGCATATTTTTAAAAAGCAAACACAATTCAATATAGTTATCTAGTGAACCATTTGGCGTGTGTCTTTAACTTGATATCTGATACCAATTTGAACAGGCAATGAGATATAGATTCAATGGCTTTGGTTATTTTGATAAAGTGACCTCAATGTGATCCTCTGCCTCTTATGTATTATTCACGTCTTGTTCAATTATATATCATTTTTAGCAAACCTTTTGAAGAAAATGTTTTTTATTTGACTAGTGTTGTCTGTTTAATAATTTTCCAATTCTATCAAGAAATTCGGTGGTTGGAAAATATTACTAATGCTGAATATCTTTGACTGAATATTACAGGAGGCTTTCTCTCTTTGCAATCCCAAGGCCATTGAAGTGAGTGTCTCATTCTTTTAACAGATTTGGATGATCCAATGTATGTAATCTCCTTAAATTTCTTAACTTTAAATATCACTGATCGATCACTTGCATTTGGTCAATATTTTGGTTGTTTCAGCTTATTGACAATGTTCCGATACTACAAATAGACATGGTCTGGTGTTACTTTATGCTCCAAGATGTTGCTTGGCTCTCAGTGGCAGGAATACGGCTTGAAAAGGCTAGAGAAGGACTTGAGCGTGCTCATGGCAAGGATGCCGAGCGTTTCAGACTCCTTCAAGCTGGCCAATCTTCAGGACTGGCATTGTCAGTAATGACTTTTTCAGCATGTGAATCTTATCAGCTTTGTTTTGAAATTTAAACTGAAGTTGTCTGCTCTATTTTGTAGATATCTGAGACTGGAGCTTTTGGAAGGAGTTGTTGCCTACCACAATCACCAGTTTGATAAATCTAGGAGGTTCTTGGTCTCTGCACAAACAAAGTTCCTGCAGGTTAGATGTATTTGTGCTCTTCTTGTCACTGTCGTACCATGAATTTGGCAAGTGCAAGCTTGTTAACTACATGATTTCTTAACTTGGCTGTTTCAATTGAAGGTTATAAATGATGTTACTAAGAAATAAAAAGTGTATATATGTGGATGGAACTTCTGTTTCCTTGATCTTCTACCAAAATTGGATCACATATTCCGGGTAAGAATGTATATATCCAAAATGTGATCTTTGTGCAGAGTGGTTGCTTCTAGGATGCAAACTTGCTTTCAAATATAGAATTATGCGCAGCAAGAAGATTGGGAAATCATATTAATGGAGTATTACTGTTCCATGCATATAATACCCATACATGTTCTCATATGGACGCTCACATTCTTGTGTTTGCCTACCCGTTTTTGAATAATCTTGAATTTCTTTTTATTTTTTGTTTTCTTTCCTTCTTGATGGAACTCATTATTTAGAAATAAGAAAGTTGCAGATAATCTGTATCTCGTCCTTAATTTTTCTTTCACTTAATGTGTTTGTTATGTAGTTTAACTGCTGCTTTCCTATATACTGAAACTTCTATTATTATTTTCAGCTACAAGTATCAGATGAAGCCTTATCACTTGTTATGAGCATGGGATTTAAGGAACAAGATGCTAAGAGGGCTCTGAGAATGTGCAATCAGGTTGTTGAGAGGGCTGTTGAGTTTTGCCTTGAGGAGAAGGCCAAGAGAGCACAGAAACATGATGATGATATTCGGCGAAAAAATGAAATCAAGTATGTTCCAGTATTTACTCTTTTTCCTTTCTTGTCAAACAATGCTGTTGCTTTAATGTGACAAGTTTACAGGGAGCAAAAGCAATATGGAGTAACACCCTTAAAGAAGGCAGTTGATCTCCAGAGATTACAGGAGTTGGTCTCCATAGGGTTAGTAGTCATTTCGGTATCCATATTGCTTAAATTGAAACTTTCATATCGGATTCACCCAAGTTTTGGCAGATAATCTGTCTATGATACCTTCTATTCTTTTTTACATCGATAATCACCATATAAGATCCTATCAAGGTCTCTTTGATTTTTCAGGTTTGAGAAGGAGCTTGCTGCTGAAGCTCTTAGAAGGAACGAGAATGACACTCAGAAGGCATTGGACGATTTGACAAATCCGGAGGCCAATACCATCATACAGGTTCGCTAAGTTACTACCTGAATGCATGCATTTCGTTTCGAGCTTTTACCATTGGTGTTTCTACAGCGTGATATAGAGACTAGAAAAAGGAAAAGACAGCAACAAGCAGCGGATAAAAAAATTGAACAGCTTGTGGCTATGGGTTTCGAGCGATCAAGAGGTATGACTAAGGTGTCTTGGTTTAATTTCTGGTCTGATTCAGGTATAGAATGAATGCTGACATCCGGTATGTCCAAATCATACCTTTATAGTGGTTGAAGCCGTTCGAGCCCGTGGTTCACTTCAACAAATAATGAATCAACTGCTCACACAACCTGAAGCAAACCCCACAGTTGCAGATAACAACAGCATCAGTATACCGGATATATTATCGACTGATTCTGCGGCTGAAGGTATTGATAGCAACGACTTGGTTAATGATGAACTTGTCGGAGGTTCATCAGGCAGCAGAACTGAACAACGTGATGTAGAGATGGAGGATGAAATTGCAGAAGAAATAGCAACTGCGGATGCTTTTTCTGACTATGACATTGAAGTAACAAGAGAAGGTGAAGCCATAGCTGAGTACTTATCTTTGCTAGATTCAGCAGGAGACAAAGGAAAGGAAGCATCGTCTTCCAAGTGAAGAGTATGCATGACAAAAATAACAGAACTGACATGCACTTTGTGCATAGATGTAAAGAATCAAGCTTTAAGTATTTACCTTAAAGGTTATGCACAAGCAATTAGTAGGGGTTGTAACAAAGACCATCTTTAAGAATGGAAAAGGAACTTCATCATTTCAACCAAAGCCTGGGTTTCGTGATTTCATTTCCACTAATGAGAAATCACAGAAAATTATGGCTTGGTTCCGGGTGATTCATTTGCTATTGGTCAGGATGTCGGCTTTCTTCGCATGGACCTCCGGAGTCCTATTCGTCCTTAAGATTCATATCAATCGTCGATATTGTGATAATTATCTAACCTCGAAACAAATATTTATAATGGTAATAAGTAATGGAAAAATGCTCTCGTCTTTAAGTAAATAAAATACTAAAAAACGTATATGTAAAAGGAAAAAGCTATTACGGTGAAATTGTGCCTACTGACTGAAACTGTTATCCTGGTTTGCATCTAAATGTTAATGACCCGCAATGGCAAATTTCAAATAATGCTTCATTCGTCTGAACCTTAGTTGGATGGATTTTCACTCTGTGCTACCATTAGGATCTGTTTATCTTCAGTTGTGTCTTTCTCAGCTCTAGTTCCCTTGTGGTCGTTGGAGAAAATGTTGCAGTTAATGGTGTGCCACACTGGTCTCTCTTCTTGGAACAATCTGCAGTCGAAAGTAGATGGCATTGCATCAATATTTACTAGACAGAATCAACTAGTATCACAGAACTGAAGGACAACAAAAAGAAAATAATAAATAGGAACACGAACTTCCGTAGTGCCAACATGGTTCTTGTCAAGAAAACAGTGGTTTAATCTTTTCAACACCAGAGACAGCTCTCTACTATCTGTATATAGTGTTGGCTTGTTACCTACTGACCAAAAAGGATTCAGCTAAACCTCTAAGATCTCTGAATAAAGAATGATACTGTTTAACAAGATCAGGTCTATCCCTTCTGATCTAGCATCACTCATTCTACCACCCAGGTAGAGTTAAAGAAACTTACGGATGCTTGCAAAGCATCGGGGACTGTACTGTAAGCGCATATTTGCAAGTAGATAGCTCCGTGATTGAACTAATCATTGCTCTAGGCTCTGAGCATACAAATCTGACCTGTGGATTTATGGATGGGAAAAAATACATAAAATTAGAGGAAAAGGCAAAGGGAAAAATTCTCTCCGCAAGCATTTCTCTAGTACATACTTCAGTTTCTCGGGGATGATTTGTTAGATCGCAGGTGGTTCCATTTGTATACTGATGTGCGTGATACCTGAACAAATAGTAGATTACAGTGGTCAGTACCTTGTTCCTTGAAAGCACCCCTCCTAAGTTTATTGAATGTATAAAAAACCATACCTTTGAGATGCATCTTTTGAACGAGGATCTTTTAGAGTAGAAATGTCGGACAGATTCTGGTTGAAGGCAGCTGTAGCCTCCTCATCATAGACACCCAAGACAAATTCTTGAACCAACTATAATGAAAATATTTTCTCTCTGTCAGATAATTGCACGACAATATGGAAAATGAATTAAGAAAAGCACATTCTTGAAATTTAGGCATAGATGCGGGCTCATAGGTCTAGTGCTGCAGAACAGGATTTTATCGTTCCAGTAATTAGTAAATGAAATAAATCATCCGAGACCATACGATAAATCAGATGGCTACTGCAATCTCTAAGACTATGACAAGCATTGCTACAAACACGTAATGGACATATATCGACACCAGGTTAAATTAATTATCAGGAAACTCAATCACTACCTTCCATAAATCAAAAAGAACATGTGCTCAAGTCCAATACATGTATATCAGCATGCTTACTAACAAATAGAGAAATGTTTAGTCAAGAATATGAGAATCAATTAACTGTTTACCTTATCATCTTCTGTATGTATTTGCCTCAACTTCTTCTGATAGCAGAATTCATAAGACCACCAACCCTCTTGCTGCATCGACCACCAAAATAATTCATGGATGAAAACAAAAGTTTATTCCAAACCAAAAGACAAAATAGGCAAACAAATAAGTGCAAGTAGTAGTTTGCCCATCCAACCCCCTTCTCCCACCTGTTAGAGAATATATAAAACCAATTGAATTGGCCTCACACAACAGCTTAAGCTATTGTGGTAAAATGATCGCTTAATATGGTATCAGAGCTTCTATGACCAAACGGTTATAAGTTCGAATCCTACCACCCACTTATTCTAATTAAATTAAGCACAAGATAAAGTAGGTCTGTGCAAGTTTCAAGCCCAAAAGGCTTTCACTTGAGGGGGTGTGTTAGAGAATATATAAAACCAATTGAATTGGCCTCACACAACAGCTTAAGCTATTGTGATAAAATGGTCGCTTAATACCACCTCCCAAAAAGCACAAGGGTCAACTCAGCAGGTACAAGTGTTTAAGACATTTTCAAGGTGACGAGGGAATCAGACACTAACCCTAAGAAAACACTGGTCCTTCAATACTTCAAGTAGCTCATCTGGTGTCTTCATGCTAACCCGTTTCTCAGTTTCCACAATAATGCTGCTAATATTTAGCTGACTAACTGGCTTTCCAGTCTTGGTTTTTTCCACTTTGGGTAAGAAACATAAATATCTCTGCCCATTTTTTTTAGGCATCACAACTGATTCTTGGTCTTCATCCTGCAAAGATTTTGGTATTAAACTAGTGGTAACACAGTGATCTGAGACAGACTGAGTATTAAACTAGTGGTAACACAGTTTTTGAAATTGAAGTCAATAGGCACAAGGAATACGATTTCTATCTTTTAATGGAAACTGTTTCCAAATTTGGAAGCAGCCTTTTTGTTAGTTAGTAGTAAGACTGCGTATTACAAGATCTCCCCAAATCCCTTGTCTTAGAGGGATTTATATTGGGTGTTGTTGTTATTTTTGTTGTAATTGTATGTTATCCATTTAGTTGTGTTGCTTTCCATCTACTGTGCTATATCTTTACTAGTTATGCCTATATATCATATCAATATGATACAGAGAAATGGCTTGCCCGCGGAGATACATGTAATAAGATGGTCAAAATAATGCAAGCAGCTAGAACCACAAAAAGGGTACTCATCTACTCACTGACTAAATAGAAAAACCAATATACATGAAGAACCATAGTCTTACGCACAGGATGATAAGGTGAGTCTTCTGGATGGAATTCAATCTTATACTTTGGCTCTCGGGAGCTGCGACTGAACGTCCCACCTGCCAACGCAAAAATCTTTTAAATGTGTATCCAATCTCTAAAGATGCATAGGAATCGACCACACCAATCAAAACAGGAACATCACTCCAAGACAGGAACTTATTGTAAACTGGTCAGCTGATGTTGAAATTTGCAGTATTAAGGCTTTGAACTAATAGCTGTACAACGCAGCAATGACACATACATTTTAGCATCTCGAAATAGCTAAAGCTTCTACAGCGAGGCACAATTAAGCACGAATTTTACAGTTAGTAACCGTTTAATTTCTTCGGCCATAAAATCCTATGAACAACCCCCCATTATCTTCAAACAGACGATGAACTTCGGTTCCAGAAAAAGCAAAAGGAATACACAAGCAAGCGCATAATTGACATTGACCCAGCTATACTAAGCAAAAGGAATACACAAGCAAGCACATAGTTGACATTGACCCAGCTATACTAACACTCATCAAATTCATTTCAAGCTCATACTACATGTACGTTAATCACCACAAACATAAGTTCCCCGATATCACCAACAACGCCCTCGAGTAAAATATCCCGAAACACCTAGAAAGCTGACATAGAAGACTTCAAATTTCGACGACTATCGGCAAATTTCAAAGATATAACAAGGTTTTGAAGAGAGAAAATATAAATTATTGTTGAAGTTTCTTCTTCAAAGTAAGAGCAAATTGCTGTTACCTGCATGAGGTGTGAAGATCTGATCAGCTAAAACACAGCTGTAGAAAGTATATACAACTAAAGTCAACCACAAAACTTTCATCTTTAGATGTATCAGGGAAAAGGGTTGTTTTAAATTTAATTGAAAAAACACTAAATATATTAAAAATCGAAGCTTTTGGGATGTCGACGGTGAAAGAAAGAAGAGGAGGAAGAAAGAAGAAATGTGTACAACTCCAACTCGTCGTCGGTGTTATACATGGTGGCCCTGCTCTATGCTTACCCACTAAGAAACCGCCACGTCACCTAATGTTTACAGTTCATTGGATCGTGCTATGGGAATGGGCTGGGAATAACACGATAACATAGCATCTGCAATTACTGAATATTTTCCAGAGGAAAATCGAGTCTATCATTCAGGTTTAAACAAGGCCTGGAATTAATTCAAGTTAAAATATCAGATAAGTAAAATGGAAGTTGCTAGTCATGTGAAAGTACCAACCCACCAATATGAAAATCATTTGTAGTTTAATAAATGGATATCTCATACGAACATTGTTTTTAAATTTCAAGAGGGTTACAAGCTGAATCTCACAAGCAACTGCTATGAATGAATTTGTACAAAAATAAACTACCTGGAGGAGCAAAATGGGGCAACATACAAACATGGGAACCAAAAAAAAGTAAAAAACTATGATACAAGCAATCATCTATATCAGCTTGTTCCATGTAAGAACACAAATCATTATGAAGTTGCAACATTCCGGGCACTGCTCCGACCAAGACCAAATCCCAACCCCAAAGGGGCACTTTTTGACTTCGCGTGTTTACTATGGCTGCAATGGAAAGAATGAGCACGACAGTCCTGCACTTTCTTCTCTGAATCTACATTAATAGCAACATGGCCATTGCCATTGCCATTGCCCTGATGCGAATGTGCATCTCCGTTTTGCAAATTTGTATTCCTTGTCATACGCATCAAACCTATACCCTCTGAATCTGATAAATCTTCAACATATTCTACATCTTCGTTGTAGCCGTTGATCAAGAAGTCTGAACAGTTTTTTTTTAAGCCATGATCATATGGGTTTCTGAAGTGACCACCCGGACCTCTCAGATAGCTATAGCGCATCGCATTTGCCATTTCATTTGTTGTTATATTGCGAGATATCTGAAGTATGATGCGGATAGGTATCAGCACAAGAACAAGTGTTCAGAAGATTATCCATTAAGATATCCTCAGTGCAAGAAGTTTCATTCATAAGTTTCCATAAGTTTTTGCATACAAGATTCGCTGCATATGGCGCAACTTTGAGCAGCCTCAGATTTTATTGAACCCGCAAAAGTTAAATCACAGTGAACCTCGGATTAGATCTCACACACCTTAATAGGCAAACTACTAATACTAGATGTTCACAAGTGCAATTTAATAGCACTTCTCAAACAACAAAATAGAAAAGAGAGAGAGATGGAACTTATAATGAATAGATACTAGAATTCTAGCTTTCATTATTGGTAAGAGGATGCCCCAACTTACCTGGGAAGCTTGTACAATAGTCAATGCTGCCACACCAAAGAAGAGGAACAGATCCACAATCAAGAATGATATTGCACCGCCATGATGGATACCAGCATAATTTAGCCATGATCCAAATGAAGAAGGAGCCATTGGATCAATCAAAACCCCTGTGTATTAATCATCAGTTTATAAGAATATTTTGGAACTCCACCTCTGCCCAACAAAACGAATAGAGAAGGGGAAAAAATTGGGCAAAAAAGACTATAAAAAGGCTTTAAAAATCACATACTTGTGAGAGCCACTGCACCGGTTATCAACATAGCTGATACTTCTAGAACCAGAAACACAAAGAAATCCCATTTGTTTTTCTGCATCAGAAACAACACACTAGATCACTGCAACAGGGACCAAGTATACCTCATGCAAAGATACGATACTGCCAAAGAAGTAAAAATCTAAACCAGTAACCATATGAAAATCAAATATGATAACTCAAATGCATGGCAAATTTAAGGCCTAATTGTGTATTAATTGACATAAGATTCAAGGGGCCACTATCGTAACTTCAACAGCAGTGGAATTGAAACCTACCCAGCCCTTAACCAACCAGAAAATATTACCCCACTTTTTCATTTTCAAGAAAATGATTCCAGTTTTTTGAATTGTAGTTTTAAGATAACATTACCCCACTATGGATTCACATTTCTACAGTCAATCCCCATCAGTTTTATTTTCTTTGACCAATTCTTTCCGCCATGAGAAACAGTTAATTCCAAGGGCTAATCCCTTCTTTTCTTCTCTAGACGTTCATCCTTCCTCACCTTTCAACCTTTAACACTCTGCCCTAGCCAATTGTTCAAATTTGGGATGGTTTATGCCCTGTACTGAACCAAACAGCCTAAAGTGGTCAAGCTACCTAAATGCAAATGAAATTATTAGTTGTATTTGTTCAATCAACAACATAAGAATTGGAAATATACGTGGAAATAAATTCATTTACACACCTTTCCAATGCAATTGGAAACCCAAGGGCAATGATGATCAAATTGTTCAACACACCGATCACATGTGGAGCAGTGCTTCGCACGTAAAGGTCTCACTATCTGATCATAATACAACATAAAAGACCAATAAATTCTCAAAACATGAGTATCAGCAGAAATTAATATAAGATATTAACAAAGTAAATGGAGTAGAAATCAGCACAAAGGATTACCTTGCATGTGGCACAGAGCTGGGACCAATTACCGGCTAGCAAGGCAGGGTTGTTTATCTCAATCTTCAATAGAGGTTCCTAAGGCATAGAGAAATAATGTCTAATACCATCTCGGAGAAAATACCAACAAGACAAGGTCTACCAGGGGAAAGTAATCTTCTAAAGCTTAGTGTGCAAATAGTTGGAAGACAGTTGAAAGGTGGGTAAGAAGAATGTGAACGCACATCATCTTTCATATTCTGAGGATCGTGTACATTCATTCTAATGAAACCTGGGTCCTTCCTGCAAAGAAGCAAGGAGAACAAAATTGAAACAAAAAGTCAAAAGCTGCGGTAACTCAAACTTGCACATACTTTTGTAGCTTTAAATTTTTAATCTTCCTTTTTTATCTTGAGATGCAGTTGGATGTGGTGGAGAGAAGATATAAACACAAATACATTCAATTACTCAACAAGTATTATAGCATGCTCTATGTAATATACCTGCTACACCTATAAAACATGACTAGTCCAGCAATCGCCAGAAGAACACCCAACCAGGCAAGAAGGGCAAAGCCCGCCGTTAACCGTGGCAGATCTGAAGCTGCAGATCAAATATCAAAAAGTATCAAGAGAAAAGAAAAGCCATGGCAAGCTAAGGTTGAAAGTAGATGAACCATCATAATCAAAATACAGCTAAGGATAAATACCCATAATAACTGCATGGATATAGGTTATCAACATAGCTAGGATTATAAACCAAAGCACATGCGCAAGTCCTGATTTTGAGAGACGTCCCAGCCGACTGTTCCCATCACAACGTTTATCAAATAACCTTCTAGCATTTCCCTGCAGTTCAGTTTCAATGTAGCACATAAATTACAACTCTTAAAGCACAAGCAATTTGGAAAAATATAATCAAAATATGAAATAAACCTACCTTGGAACAAAATTGAAACAAAATTAAATGACAAAATAGAGCAACATCAACAAAAGTTGTTGGCATGCAATTTTATTGCAATGGTGGGAAGCACTGAGCAGAATACAAGTATTTTGAAAGAAGCACACTTCATATCAGTGATTGTAGCATAACATGCACAGGTGAGTTTCATCAAAAAGAAGAAGAGGGTCAAATCTACAGACAATTGCTATGTTTACCATCAGAGGAAGCTACCAAACATTAGTTGTCTTTCCAAATTTCTCAAGTTCTAAATGTGTTTAAAACAAAATCCTGTCATTCTGATGTGGGAAAAGGATTGGAGAGCATCACACTCTGTTCATTTGTGCAATAGGCGTTTGAGAAACTCATATTCAGCGTATGGTGCAGAAAAAAAGGTAGCCATCACATCATGTCCAGATAAGTAGCCAGACAGGGAGTAACCACATAACTAAACGATACCTTTAAAACTCACATAAAGAGGCCCTAGGAAAAAGATCATATTATGTGTCATATCTAAAAGATATAAAAGACTTTATAGCTGAACACTTACAAGAAAAAAAGCAACTTGTCTGTGATTCTTGTCAGAAGCTAGTTGCGCAGGTGTAAGCCCAGTATTATCAGTCACTCTCAAGTCCTCCTTCTTACCGGCCTGAACTAACACCGTGCATGCCTCCAAATTGCCCCTAATAGCAGCCCAGTGAAGTGGAGTGCAACCTAGATATTTAAGATCAAAACACAGATGAGACGTAGGAACACAAGCCCCTAACAGAATTTCATCAGTATA
>JANZLD010000007.1:64422529-64449335 GCA_026413575.1 Erythroxylum carthagenense | reverse complement strand
AAATTCACAATAATTATAAAAGTTGAAATAAATAAAATAACTAATTAAAAAAACTTTGAAAAAAGGGGAAGGAGAGATAAGAGGGAAGGAAGGAAATTTAAATTTTTTTTGAAAATCTTGCAAAAAATCTCTCCTATTTTTAAAAATTTTCAGTATCAGTCGATATTTATATTTTGAATATTTTGCTTAAAAGTTTCAATCAATAATCTTCATGTTCATATTTTTCTTATTTAACAATTTTAATTTTTATTCTATTTGTAGAGATATAATTGAAAACATAAGTCAAAATTAAGTTACATTCTATAAAATACTGTTACATACCAAGCACTATAATAAGAATTCACCCAACTTTTCTATTAAAATTTTTATAAGTATCCAAACAAGTAAATATATTTACTTTCTATAGATTTATTTTTCAAAAAATCATATTCCAAATCCACTTTACTTTTCTACCAACCAATCGAACCATTAGGTCATGCACTGATTAGTTATTATTGACAAGGAGCTGCAAGTTGGAGGCAACTAAAAACTAGCTCAAGGCAAATTTTATATACTTGTTTATATGACATTAATCAGTTGAAAAAATAAAATTATAATCAGCTATACCATATAATTAGTTTCGGTCAGTATAGTACAAATGTAAGTAAATGGACCTACAGACCAAGGACTTGCTAGTGATTGATAATACATGCAAAGCTATACATCTTCACCTTTCTTCAGCATCGTTCTGATAAAAGAAGATCAACTGGAAAGCTGCCAGGAGGTTGTTAAACTCATAGATAGTATCTACGATAATTAGTATTCAGAAACTTGAACTATAAATCATACATCAACAGGTGAGCTTGAAATATCAAATCCTGCTTTTCTCTTTTGTTTGAATGATCGAAGAGTTTGTTTCAATGCCTATGAAGCTATCCTTAGCCTTCTATTTCATTTTCATTACTAGACAGAACTTTTAGGTCTTGTTCGCCTCTCTCACTCCGTAAATTTATGGCCTTTCCTTTTCATCTTACATTAATATTTTCCTCACTGCAGGCCATTTGGAACTTTCTCATCACCCCAATAGGACCAAAATGGTCTCTACCCTTTGGTTTGCTTGTTCTGCTGATAATTTCAGCACTTGACACGAAAATATGTATTGCTTTTTTTGGCTCTTGCTAGAGTACGTATGCCTGGGAGCTTTGGTCACATTAGTACACTTGACGTAAAATTGTGGCAAAAGTTAAAAGGGATCTGGACAAGACAAACTGACTAAAATCACCTAAGCAATCCCCAGATAAAAGCCGATTAGGTTGTTTTTTTCCCACTCTTGATGGATAGGACAGGAAGGACAAGTCGTGAACAGGGTTTCTCGTGAATAATAGATATATTACACTTGACCGTGCAAGTTAAGGCATCGAGACAAAGTTCACTTGAAAGGTCCCTTGATCATGTATCCAATTTTTATTGCCTTAGGATTAAAGTTGTGAAAGTTGACAGGATCTATATCCCTTTACCATTCATCAACTTGATCTATATCATATGCTTATGTCACTTTTAGTCTTTGAGAAAATATTCTGAATCATTAGTAAGTGTTAACTTGGATGAAGACATGCAATTTCTTCTCCAAATCGTTCTCTTGAGATACCTCAGCTTGCCAAGTGATGAAAATGGACAAAGATGGTTGAAGATCAAAACAAAAAAGATGATGGTGACCTTTCTTGGGGCTTCAAATTATAGTTAAAAAGTCACATTCAATTTTTCATCAATTAAAGATGTGATCAACTTCAGTGGAATGGAACGAGATTTATGGCTAGTTTTAATATGTATATACCCCCCATTTTGGTCAAAAACAAGAGATAGTAACTTTATCAGAGCCACTTTATTGAAATAAACTTCAGTTACAAAGCTACTCCATTCCTTCTCAGAATCTATAACAGATATTATTGGTTCTGTGTCTGAATCTTCTGATGTAGTCGTGGCCCTACTAGGTAGTGGCTTGAATAATTCACTCCACCGAATAATAGCCTTCTCTTATCTAACAGTGAAGGGATAAGGTCTTTAGTTGTTCTCTTTAAGAAACAATCCTCATGAAAAGGGGAGAGGTATGATTTCCAGTTCTTAACAAACTAACTAGACAAGTGTTGCCCAACCCTTTGAGGCAGACACATGGAACTTTGGTGGTCAGGTTTCTATATGATCTCAACAACTTTCTCATAGTTCTGTTTGACACCTGTGCCTTTGATAGCTTGGTAACTCAATTTCCACTCAAAAGAATTTCCTGCTCTCTGGGAGGTGGGTTGTTGGTAAAAAGTCTGATAGTTTGAGAGAAAGGAAGGTGATTTGTTTGATCCTCACTTGAACTGGTAAACAGGTGGATTAGTTGGAATTTATGACATCTCAACCGAAATAATACCAAAAAAAAAAAATTTATTACGGATTTCATATTTAATAAAATTGTAGAAGTGTAAGAATATTTCTTGAATTAGATATAGATTAATGAAATAGTTCATGCTGAACAGCAAATCAAAAGCAAAATTTGATATTTTTGCTATTATGAAGATTTCATAAGTTTTTTTAATTTCTTTTTCTTTGAACGTTTTATAAAAATGAGATAAATATATACTTTTTTTATATTTCATACCTATTTATTGTGCTTGCAAATATTAATCTTAATCATGTTAGCTATAATAATTTTTGTATAACTTCATGCAAAGATTTTTCTAAGATGTTGAGGACAGAACCTTGGGAACTTTCAGTAAAAAGCTGAAGAAGATCCTGATTTGTCTTTTTGTTTTCTTTTTCTTCAAGTCCAATTAATTGAAAATATTTATTGATTTATACCAATACATGGTGTATTAGTTGTATAAATCCATGGTTTTCATGTTCATGTCTTCCACACTTACTTTCTACTGTTTTCTTTTGGGCACGCACACGTGAATAGAGCTCGAAGTTTAAACCTTTACATCTAAACAAAGTAAAAGTTTAAACCTTTGTTTCCTTTCTTGTATCATATTTTATAGCCACTCCCTAGTAAGCCTCCCAAGCTGTGTCCCACCGCTGCACTTTCATGGCTACCTTACTAATTCATAGACAGCGCCTCAGATCTTAAAGCTTGCAACTTTTCTTGGATTGTTTCTCAGATTTGTCAAATGGGGTTGTTGTTTCTGGTGTGTATGTTTAGCTTCTGCTTTGTTTCTGTCAGTTCACAGGGTGTTGCTGCGCAAGGTGGCAATGTTCAGGGGACAGTTTTTATCGATGGGAAAGCTGCCATTGGAAGGATTGATGAAGACTTCATTTGTGCAACTTTGGATTGGTGGCCTCCTGAGAAGTGTGACTACGGGACATGTAGCTGGGGCTATGCTTCTCTCATTAATCTTGTATGTCTATTTCAGTTCCATTTTTCATGTTTCTGAAGTTACTGCCAAGTACATGTTATAGATTTCTTCTGTGGGTCTTAAAGTAAAACACATGCAAGTGGGGTGAACTATCCTATTTTTTCTGTTTCATCTCTCTCACTCTATCGTTGTGTGAATATTTGTGGACGAATTTAGAATATGACTTATGCTGGCCTTCATGTCGGTTTGGCATTTGGGTGATGCTTTTAGGTTTGATTTGCGACCTGTTATAACTCAATGCCTCGAAATATCGATTAATGCGTTTTGGACTAGTTTTTACTTCACGAGTTGATGGAGTGAAGCTGAAAGCTTTACCCATGGAGGTCATTATTCCATCCATTTTCAAAGAGCTCCCTTATAAACTACAATTACACCAAAGTTTTCCGTGTCCCTTTGTGAACAATCACGATATATGAACTCACTATGTTAATTTCAATTCTGTTAAAAATCAAACTTCATAGTCCAGAAGCTTTTTAAAATATTTTTTACAATCTGTTCCTCTCTAAATTTACTTCAACATCTTGTTTTTCAGGACCTTAACAACAGAATATTACTAAATGCCGTAAAAGGTACGAACTAAGAAGCCTATTTAGTTTAAATTCTGTCAGCAACTCTCAACTGCTATGCAGTTAATAGGCTTATGTGGTCAATGATCCAGCTTTTACACCGCTAAAGATCAGATTAGGAGGAACTTTGCAAGACAAGGTCATATATGACACTGAGGACAATCACCTACCATGTGTCCAATTTGTTAGAAATACCTCTGAAATGTTTGGCTTCACTCAGGGATGCTTACCCATGTACAGATGGGATGAGCTAAATGCCTTCTTCAAGAAAGCAGGGTAACAGAAATCTTTATCCTTCCTCTGTTTAACTTTTCTTCCCATTTTTAGGAGTGAAACATGAGATTCATTTTTCTATTACCTTCTTGTATTCAGGGTAAAAGTTGTATTTGGATTAAATGCTCTTGCTGGTCGATCCATACAACCTGGTGGCTCTGCAGTAGGAGCTTGGAACTACTCCAATGCTGAATCTTTTATTAGATATACTGCCCAAAAGAACTACTCTATTTACGGTTGGGAGCTAGGTTGGTATGATCTTGGACTTGTCTTTTTCTTCGTTGAAGCCATTATGTCACAACATTGTTGGATTACTCTATGAGTTCTGCTACCAAGTTTTGAATTGTGTTCTTCGCTGTGGAGCAGGAAATGAATTGAGTGGCAGTGGAGTTGGAACAAGAGTAGCAGCAGACCAGTATGCTTCTGACACAATCTCACTATATAAGATCATACAGAGAATTTACAGTGGAAGGGACTCAAGGCCACTAATCATAGCACCTGGAGGATTCTATGATGAAGCTTGGTTCAAAAAGTTCCTTGACATAACTGGAGATTCTTTAGATGTGATAACCCACCACATATACAATCTTGGTCCAGGTAACTTTAAGAAGAATTGATTTCTGAAGTTCGAAGCTTAGAGAAAGAGGCCTGATTTGACAAAATTCCTTGCTTTTTATAGGTGTTGATGAACATCTTGTTGAAAAGATCCTGAATCCCTCTTATCTTGATGGCGAGGCTAGTACCTTTAGTGGCCTGCAAAACATCCTCAAGACTTCTAAAACTTCAGCTAAAGCTTGGGTGGGGGAAGCCGGGGGTGCTTACAACAGCGGCCGAAACCTTGTCAGCAATGCTTTTGTTTATAGTTTCTGGTAAATATGATCAAATTTTGAGATGATTTTCCTTTTCATTTCGAGGTGTGATTGACATGTAACTGAGACTTTCATCAAACAGGTATCTTGATCAGCTAGGTATGGCATCAGCTTATGATACGAAATCATATTGCAGACAGTCATTGATTGGTGGAAATTATGGCTTACTCGACACTACTACTTTTGCTCCAAATCCAGACTACTACAGGTAACTGAAAACACTGAGCTTCTTCCATTTAAATCTAAGAAACTAGAAGTCAACCTTAAAGCCACAAAGGATTGGAAGGTCTGAAAGAATCCCTCCATGTTGTTGCAGTGCTCTTCTTTGGCATCGACTAATGGGAAGAAATGTTCTTTTGACAAGCTTTTCCGGGTCAAAAATGATACGTGCTTATGCACATTGTGCCAAACAATCTGTAAGTCAAATCTATACTGCGGTGTAACCAACCAGCACAACCCTTTCTCTGTTCTGATTAAATCCATTGTCTTGCAGGAAGGAACCACCTTACTTCTAATCAACTTAGACAACAGCACGAGAGTTCATGTCAATGTAGCTTTTAACAGTACTTTCACACTACTACCCGATAAGCATGGCCATCATTGGTCTCGTAGACTTCACAAAAGAGAAGTCATTAGGCTGCCTCAAGGTTCAGCGACTGACTCAACAAGGGAAGAATACCATCTAACAGCAAAAGATGGAAACTTGCATAGTCAAACCATGTTACTCAATGGAAAGATTTTAACTGTAAATCCGTCTGGGGACATACCTCCCTTGGAGCCTGTATATGTAAATTCGTCAAAACCCATTGTTGTTGCTCCTTTCTCCATTGTATTTGCTGACCTGCCTCAGGTTCTCCCTGGTTGTGGGTAGATAGGGTTGGATGGGACAGAAATTGGTTCCCTCTAGATGATTGATCAATAAGAGACAGGATATAAACAAACATCACATTCTCTTTTACAATGCAACTGTTTCCGATATATTGCTTATTTGCAGCTAATCCTTGAAGGAATTGTGTACTAACTTACACAGCAAATCATCAACTCGAGGACTAGTCAATACTTTGGAAGACTCACTTTCTTTGACATTATCTCTCTCTTTCATACTACGGCAGACACTATACTTCAAGCTTCGTGTAGCAGGCAGAGTCCAGAGAGTTTACAAAGAGGATCTTCCGGTAGTTGGTGAAGAATGAGGAAGGTGAGATTGGGGAGGGTGAGCGAGCGAAAAAGTTGTCAGCTTTAAGTGAAGGTTTTGCCATGTCTTCAAAAAGAGGCACAACGCTCAGGACAACCGAAACCAGGTGAGAAAATGTTAAAAAAGACGCAGAAGTTGGGTTTTATATGATGTGTGAAAGCCTGAAAGGAGGACAGCCATTGGAAAGACCAGAGGATAAGCTTCGTTTCTGTGCCATGCCACCAGTTTTTTTCAACTCTGGGACTGTTTTGTTTTTGAAACTAGTCATTTTCTAACAATCAGAGAAGGCTACCGAACTTAATGGCCCATTAAATCCTATGTGAAAAAGGATTAGAACACGTTGACTTTAGATTGCCAATAATGAGACAACAAAGTGCTACATGCATAAATAAATTATAGGAACTAACGTTTGCAATGACATAAAGTTTCTATTTGTCAACTCTCTGTTTCTTATTGCAAGGACCTGTCAATTATTCAGGTACATAATTGCAGTAATCTGAAGTATCATGCTGTAATTTACTCTCACATAAACAGATCGCCTGGCATTACATAGATTCTAGTTTCTGATTTGAGAATTTATCTGATGGCTGAGATTGTGAAACCCGAAGCTACCAACTTGGTTTCAATGTCGGACCGTTATGAAGTCAACGATCATTCTCATATTGCCCCTATTCCTGTAATTGATCTGAGTCTACTATCCTCACCCCCTTCCCTTTCTTCTGAGCAAGGACTTGCCGAGCTTGAAAAACTCAGACAAGCTGTCTCTACCTGGGGCTACTTTCAGGTATATCATTTTACTCACTTCAATTCAGAAACTTGATGTTTCTTAATGATACTTTAGCTGACTTACTTGCAGGCAATAGGACATGGGATTTCAAGCTCATTACTTAACAGATTATGTGATGTTACAAAGCAATTTTTTGCACTTCCACTCAAAGAAAAACAGAAATATGCTCAACGAGAATCGAAATATCGTCATGGATATGGAGAAGAACGAGATCTTTCAGACAAGCAAATTCGTGATTGTTGCGATCGTCTTTTACTTAATCTATTCCCAGAACAGTCGAGAAAGTTTGACTTTTGGCCAGACAACCCCGGTGAATTTAGGTACTTGCGATGTTCATATGCTACAAACTATATAATAAATCATATATATAGTGAATAAAGATCTCAACTTTTTGGACATTACTTTATTTTTCAACCAAGTGTAAGGTTGTTGTCTTGCCATATTTTGAGGTAAACTGCAAATCTTGCAGAGTTGTGCTGAATGAATACTCGGAGAAGCTGAAGGTTCTAGTAGTTGTCGTCCTTAAGGCCATGGCAAGGTCATTAAGGTTGGAAGAGGATTGTTTTTTGAAACAATACAGGGATAAAGAATTCATCGCAATAAGGTTGAATTACTATCCCTTATGTCCAACCCAAGACTCGGTTATTGGTCTTAGGGCTCACTCTGATGGATCAGGAATATCTGTTCTGTTACAAGACCACGTGAGAGGTCTTCAGGTTTTTAAGGATGAGAAATGGTACGATGTTCCTATAGTTCCTGATGCACTTCTAATCAACGCTGGAGATCAAATAGAGGTGCAATTTATGTCTCTCTTAACACACTTGACCTACTTTCAAGTTTTAATATTAGCAATCAATCAAAGATTAACATTTTTATGTCTCAATCTTTAACAGATAATGAGTAATGGGATAATCAGGAGCCCATTTCACAGGGTATTGGCAAGCTCGAAGAAGGAGAGGATATCAGTGGCAGCATTTCATTTTCCCAGTGTAGAACTGGAGATCGAACCAGTACCGGAATTGATAGACGAAAGTAGGTCACAAAAGTACCGGAAGGTCAAAAACTATAGTGCATTGGTCATGGAGTGTCGCCAGAAAGGAACACAACCACTGGACGCCGTAAAAATATAGTTCGCTACCAGTGATTTAAATAGCACTTACCTCAGTGATTGCTGCAGCAATATTATGTTTTTCTTTGGATTGCTACAACTGATTATTAGAATAAACTTAAGAATTTAATCAATCAAAAGACTTCAATGCCTCCTTTTCATCAACCACGAAAAAACAAATGTCTCCCATTCTAGATGACACATCAAGACTAAGTAAATTGATGTGCAGACAAAACAAGAAGCCGGTAAGCTATTAATAGGTATGGATTGGAGTAGTTGAACTTATCTTAACCGGAAAGGGCAATGGATATCCTATGCAATTTGCTAACCTTCCCTAATAGCTCCATAAATTGTTCATTAAAACTTCAAGTCTCCATGGAAGTAGCTTAAAGTTTCAGAGGGATCGATTCAAAATGGCAAAAGACTTGGTTGTTTTCATTCCTTTACTTCTCCGTAAGCAAACCATGGAATGACAAGTTGTTTCTTGGACAAAGTACGTGAAATTGGAAAGCAGTTATTTGCACTTCCAAAGAGAAGCAGAAATACTCCGAAGAAGTCGATAGCTTTAAAGGGTATGGAAATGACAACGTTACAACGTTATATCAGAACAGCAAACAACTGATTGGACTGACCGGCTGGTACTGTTTGTAAGCCCAGAAGATCAGGTTTTTGGCCAGAAAAACCTGAACCTTTCAGGGAAATCACATTCATCTAAGTTCAGGTATATACAAAACCTAGTTCTTTAGTTAAATTTGTTCTGATAACCTTCTAATATAATGCATAGGTTTTTATTAATCAACCCTTTAATGCCTCTGATCTTCATCTTACTAAGGATTTCTGTGGTTCGTGGGGATCCAGTAGCATTTTTCTTCTTTACAATTTGTCACCAGATTTAACCAAGGAACAAATTCTAGTCTACAAGAACGAGACAGAAAATCCTATATCAGAAAAGGATTCTAGCTTGTTTTCAGAGTGTATCGGGGGAGATATGTAAAGTAGAGGATGGAGACTCACCATAAGCAAAAGACTTCTACAAGCTCATTTTATGATTTTATGACACAGATAATGGGCAACGGCATATTCAAGAGTCCAGTACACAAGGTGGTGACAAAACATGGAAAGGGAACGAACAAGTATTGCCATGTTCTGCGCTCACGAATCAGAGAAAGAGATTCAACCAGTGGACGTGCTAATTACTGAAGCAAGGCCAAGATCATACAGGAAGGTAAAAGATTTTAATAGCATCTACTTTCAGTATTACTAGAGGCCATTAGAAGCAGCTCTGATTTAATTTTCTTCAATTTTCTGGTTTCTGGGTTTGGTAATGGTAAGTAAGTAACTTTTCAAGCATTTCCATAGTGAAAAGGGAAATGGGAGAGAATAACTGGAACTGATGCATGGAAACTAATCTATACAAGTATTTGTGGCTCAGCTTTCATATACTCTCTATATGGTTCTGTAGTATATATGAGCATTGAAAACCTTAACAGGAATGGATTAAATTGAGTGAAAGTGAGGAGTGGTTGCATACAGAAGGTGGATATATGTTATAGGAATTATGAGAACTATATTGTTTTAGTTACTTGTTCAAATCATTATGAAGTCTGCACATTTCAATAATGTCCCTTTAGTTAAAAATTCAAAATTTAGCAGTACATTCACACCTTTAGAGATTCAGCAGTACATGGAAAAGTTGGTGAAAAACATAAAGAAGAAGACAGCTTTTATCCTATGGACCAGAATGACTATAACTGAGTTTCAGTAACACTATTCACATATTTTAAGATTTCAGCAGTTTCAACTCAATCACACAAGTGCTCTGAAAAGATGGTCATAATAGGCTTAATCATAGAAACTGTAACGAAAGGAATACCATTTCTAGTCCACTGGCAAGGTAAGATACAAAGATCAGTTGTTGGAAGCAGTAAGATGCTCCAGAGAAGATTTCATTGCTGAATCATTCTGAGACACTTTGGACATTGGATATTCATTCAGTGCCTGACAATTGCCAAACAGTTCTCTGCTCAGAACATCATGCAATTTCCCAAGTAGCTGCTTCTTCAACGAATCAAAAGCCAAATCTAACCTCTCCAACTGCTCCATTGCATTAACATTGTACATGAATAGGCCATAATACAAATCAAAGCTATCTCCAGCTGTATTCTCCACCAAATTCAATAAAGTTTCATAGCCTTTGATGTTTATTGGCGTTGACTCCAACCCCAACTTCTCAAGAACTCTGCCTATCGTGTGTGTAATAAACTGGGAGCCAGCTGCATGACGATCATGTTCTGCACATGACATCGCTACCATTCTGCATCCTTCTCGAGCAAAAATATCAAGAAATCTATGGCAACGCAACATTCTTTCCTCATCTGTTCCGATCCGGACCTTGTCGAAAACGAAGGGAAGATGATTCCACCCATTTTTGCCACTCTCAGGTCCAAACATAGGATGTGTGCAAAGAATATCAGAATCTGGTGACAAATGCTGAAGAAACAAATTCCTAGGGAACTCTTTCACTGATAGTACATCAACAAAAAGAGTACTCTTCCTCAACCTCTGAACTGGGAATAACTTGAGAACATTTTCTGTTGACAGAATTGAGGTACAAAAGAGAATGACATCTGGATTCTCATCACAGATTTCAACTGCATTGGAGAAGTAGGAAACCCCCAATTCTCGTGCCACGTGAGAATAGTCCTTTCTTGAATATGTCAAAACTTTATGGCCCTGCTGAACCATGGTTTTTGCAAGAAATTGACCAAAGTTTCCAAATCCTACAATGCCAATCTTGAGTTTAGAGCTTTCATCATTGACGTCAGAGTTCCGTCCTTTGTACTCATAAGGTTGAACAGCATCTCGAAACCTGAAAATTTCAACCACTAACTAGTTTTATGAAGTTGAATTTATTCCAACAAACTCTCCATTCCTTCACCAAAACCCAGCCAAACAGAACTTTGGATATTTTTTAAGGTTGTCATATTAGATCAACCCTGAAAAGGACCCTGGATTTAAGGACTAAGTTGGTCTGTCGACAAAGATTTTGATTTGTTCGTAAGGATCACTCTTTATATAGGTTCAACAAGTTTTCCTTTTGATGCATATCTTCTTTCAATCGAACCTAGATGGTATCTTATCCTCAATAAAGAAATGAACAGAACAAGAAAATAAATCAAATACAAAATTTTTGCACAGACACTTACTTCACCGTTACTGAATCAGACCCAAATGCTGCAATATCGCAATGACCGCTCTTCTGACTCCAGTTTGAAGATTGTTCCTTCTCCACATTTCTAAGCAACTGATTCGTCAAAACCTTTTGTAACCTTCCTAAGAGCTGCTGTTTCAAAGCTTGAAAGGCTGAATTCAACCTCTTCAACACATCAAGCGCATTTTTGTTGTATACAAACAATCCATAGTACAAATCAAAGCTATCTGATGTAACGTTTTCCACCAAATCCAGTAAACTCTCATACCCTTTTGTATTAATCGGCGTAGACTCCAAATTCAGCATCTGCAACATCCTCCCAAGTGTATGAGTTATGAACTGAGATTCCGCTGCGTACTTGTCATGCTCTTGGCAAT
Organism: Erythroxylum carthagenense; assembly: GCA_026413575.1. Lineage (NCBI taxonomy): Eukaryota > Viridiplantae > Streptophyta > Magnoliopsida > Malpighiales > Erythroxylaceae > Erythroxylum > Erythroxylum carthagenense. Next base: position 64,437,572 of record JANZLD010000007.1, on the reverse strand, counting down.
TCATCTCCACCATTCTGCACCCTTCTCGAGCAAAAATGTGCAGTAACTTGTTGCACCGGTTGACCCTCGATTCTTCGTTTCCGATTCTGACGCTTTCATACACAAAATTGACACCTTTCCATCCTAGTTTTGCGCTGTGTGGGCCAAACATGGGGTGGCTACATATAATGTCGAAATTGTTCGGCAAGTGATCGAGAAGAAGATTCTTGGAAAATTCTTTAACCGATAAAACATCAACAAACAATGTGTTCCGCTTCAGTTTTTGTAAAGGCAGAGACTTGAGGACCTCCTCGGTTGAGATTATGGAAGTACACAGCAAGATCACGTCAGGGTGTTGCTCGCAGAGGTCATGAGGATCGAGAAAGAAGGAGACGCCAAGCGAGTTAGCGTCAAGTGAATGGTTAGAACGAGAGTAGGCGAGAACAGTGTGACCTTGAGAGACAAATGTCTTAGCCAAGAACCTACCGAGGTTGCCAAACCCGATTATGGCAATCTTCAGGTGGTTGCCGTGCATGCTTTCGGACTGACAGATGGTCGACAGAGTACTGCCATCACCCTGGCTTGTGATGGCGGTGGTGACAGCCGCAAAGGTGGTAGTGGTGGTGGTGGTTGATGAGAGCGATGGTAAGCTAAGAGTAGAAAATGAAGAGGACGGTGCAAGCACATTAGTGATGAGAGGTTGTTTGGGTGGTGACACGGACAAAAGACAGTGAGAAGAGTGTTTAGAAGGTGGGAACCAGAGAGATCTAAGAGAAGCCATTGTTGTTCAGAGGTACAACACAATCTTGGGGTTTGATTTCTCTGTCCGAATAAGAGTTCAAAGATCTCCTGAACTACCTTAGAATTTGCAATCATGTAGGGATACATATATATACATAATACTGAGCATGCATTCAATGTAACATAAGATTTGGTGCATGCATTTGAATTAGCATGGAGCTTGCCTTCTTTAGGTCTAAACACAAAAGGAGATTTTGCATATAATATTTAACTTCATTATTTGTTTTTTCAGGCAAATGAGATTTAAAAATATATATAGTTTTTGCAACTAGAATTAAATAAATCTAACATAAAATTTTAAATATTCATAATATTTGAATCCAAAATTTGAATATCTTAATGCACTTTAAAGAGTCTCCTTAAGTTTTAAAAAAAAAAGCTATATGAATGGCATAATGTCATGACTCATGCCTTGAATTTTTATAACTTATCACATATTAAGTATTTAACAAGTTACAAATAAAATCTGACTTGTGATTGAATGGTTAAACGTTAAATAATTTTTTATTTTAATTATCTATTTTATTAATTTATTTAAAATATAAGAGTCCAATACATTTAATTAATGTGTATTATTACAATCATAGTGTACTAATTAGATCAATAACTTGTTGGTGCAACTGTTAATTGGTAAAGTATGTAATGACATGATAACTCTCATAGTTAATTATTGCAATTAATGTTAAAGGCTGTTCTTATAGATCTTGTACTAATGCTTAAAATGTTACAAAAGTCAGAAATTGAAGTTTAACATTATGTTTTACGCTCTAAGTTTTAGAATTTCAGTTTTAATTATAAATTTGGAGTGGTGTATTTATCTAAAATTTTGAAACTTCAGTTTTATATATCAGTTTTTTGAAATAATGTGAATATATAGAATAATATATTATTAATTTCGAAAATTATAGAAGTTGATCACTTAAATAAGTAGTATATATCATACAGCATTTGGATCATGCGGCTGTTCGATGCGAGTATTGTGGCGGAGAGCAGAGTTGGAAGAGATTTATTTAAACAGTGGCATGCATGCTTATGGTGGCATCCAAAAGGTGGTAAATTTTCAAACCCAAGTTGTGTTCAATAACTGCGAGCAACAAGGAACCAAGTCAAGCTCTAGTCATACAAAACAATGAGCAGCAAGATCGAAAAAAGGATTCTGGAGATACTGTAGATCGAGTTTAGTACGTTATAACACTCTTTCCTATTTTAGTCGTTGTGCTTAAAATGTTTTTGGCTGTAGATTTTTTCATTTAATAGAGGATTTTGTGTTGAAATAATGGTGAAAAAGAAGGGCATATACCTTTTTATTTTTCTTTTTCTGGTAATAAATCTCTCAAGTCAAACTTATATATATGTATTTATACATACTTTGAGTATCTTAATTAATAAATTGAGGAGATTTGCTTAGTACTTTGAATGATAATGCTTGGAAGTTTAGGAAAAGATAATTTGAGTGAAGATATATATATGTGCATGTGAAGTCCCTCTGATTCTGGAACGACTCTGTTCAACTAGTCTATACATTAACAAAAAGCCAACTAGTGTGTACACAGTATATTATACATCTGATTAATCACGTACATGTGGGAAGGAAGGAGCTTCCTGAAATGGGAGAATATACAAAGACTTGAATTGACTCTTAGACTTCAAACATTTGTACTTTGGTTGACTTTCTTTGTCCTTTTTTTTTCCAAAGTACTGTGGAAGGAAACTCCAGCTCCCTCGAACTTTCTTATGCAGGCTCGCTACAATGGCCTGACGACGACCCGCTATTCTGGGTTCCTCTGGACTGACCATGTCATATAGGATTCCAAGTTTAACGTTGAGTATGATTGTTTATTTAAGACAAGATCTGAATGTTCACACTGCAGAATCGAATCTTTATTATTGTATATATATATATATATTATATTGGGAAGACATTGTTAGCACTTATCTATATGTCTCTTCTGTTTTTTACTATATAAGGGTTGTGTGTATAAATCTGATCCGAATCTTACACGGATTCGGATTTTTCGAAAGTTGGTATTAATAATAGTTTTATGATTATCAAGATTGATATTCTTATAAAAGCTGATTTAATGGTATAAGTACATTAACTTATACAGTTACTTTTCATCTTAAAACCTGATAACATGGAATACGATTGTTACCCATTTACATATTATTGTTAGTATTAGTGAATAATAGTCACTAATGACAATATCCAAAAAAATCTTACACTCAAAAGAAGTTTCTATGACAAATGACATCAGAATTAGGTGAGAAATTCTTACATTTATTTGGTGAACAATGACCGATGGCCGATGAAAGCATTTAAAAAAATCATGTCGGGCCGGGTTAAGTCGGGCTCGGCAGGGCAGTCAGCCCTAGCAGAAGCAGTCTCGCCCTGCCTAGCCCGACCGGCCCATTGCATCACTAATTTGCACAGACAATATATAGTGAAATACATTGACATGAACACAGGAAAATCAGATCAAATGAAACAGAATAAAACATGTACACAAAAAAGCTTGGAGAATGAAAAGTGATAAGACAAGAAAGTACAGCTCCAATTATGTCATTAAACTGACCATGACCATGACTGTCATCATTATCATCAGCATTCTTCAATTGGTCCTTTTTTGTCTAATCAAAAACCTTTTTCGGGGAAGTTTTATGTCTACTACTCAACATTAGGGGAGATGACTTCAAGAGCGAGCTGAAATGAGCTACAACTCCATTTGGAAGATCAATGGTAAAGAGGGGTGAGAAGAGTCAGAGGAACAGCTAGACCCTTCAAATTCTCAGAAGATCTTGAAAAGCAAGCCTCCATGTGTGGCGAAGAATGGAGCAAACACAAGGGATTCCACTGCCATTAGTTTGATCAAGATATTAAGTGATGGACCAGACGTGTCCTTCAACGGGTCGCCAATGGTGTCCCCGATAACGGCTGCCTTGTGTGGATCGGATCCTTTAGGGCCAAGGATTCTAGCATGCTCCGAAGCACCAGCCTATTACCGACATGAACAAGAACATAGTTGACATTAAAGATAAAAATAGTGAAAGACCCAAAATGCAAATGAATAAAGTCTTCTCCAATGTGTACCTCAATGTATTTCTTGGCATTATCCCAAGCACCACCAGTGTTGGATGCAGAGATGGCAATCTGGAGAACACAAAGTATATGAAACTCTTAGAACATATGCTACATACTAATCAGCAAGTTCACATTTGTCTAATTAAATACCCAGAAGAATATGCACAGCAAGTCACTGCCTTGGCATTACCTGTACACCCGACACGAGGGATCCAGCGAGTACACCTGAAAGGGTCTCAACTCCGAAAATGATCCCAACAATAAGAGGGGTGAGCATCACGAGTGCACCAGGTGGGATCATCTCCTTAATTGAAGCATCAGTGGAGATCTTCACACAAGTAGCGTAGTCAGGCTTTGCTGTGCCCTCTATCAGTCCAGGGATGGTGTTAAATTGCCGGCGCACTTCTTCAACCATCTTTAGAGCTGCACTTCCAACACTCTTCATTGTCATGGCAGAGAACCAGTAAGGAAGCATTGCACCCACGATTAGACCAATGAATACTTTTGGAGTCAATACATCAACTGTTGTAATAGCTGCCCGACTAACGAACGCGCCAAAGAGCGCAAGGGACACAAGAGCTGCAGAACCAATGGCAAAACCCTAGAATAGGAAGCAGAAAAGATTTATTAGAAGCCTTGGGAAGAAATTATAAACTTACTAAAAGGAATACACATGAAGAGCCGCCAGAAAGCAGTGGAAAAGAAAACTTATTATAATCCATATACCATTATGCTGTCATGTGAAAATAAATCCAATCTTCAAACAAATCTAACACACAATAAAAGATTCATTCTATAAGAGACTCGCCCATCATCCAAAAGGGATGTTATGTGTCAAAAAAAAGAAGAAAACACAGAATTCATAGTCATGATTGTGCATTTTTTGGGGGAAAGAAGAAAACTATTGTAGGATTTTGCAAAAGGTAGGCCAAAGAAGTGTGCCTCATCTTTAGTTTCCCCACTCAAAATCCCTTAGTTCTCCTCTTCAATGGGTAAACCAAAGACTAAAACCTAAAATTCACTGGGACGTGTTGCCATTGCCATGGCAATCTGTTTTGACAATATCCCTTGGTAAACGCAGTAAATTCATCACTGGAAAATCAACTGAAAACAAAATTAAAAACAGTTTTTTTTTTTCCTATATGGCGGTAAAGCCCCAAAATAATGCACATATGAGTATTAACTAAATCACCCAGGTTACACTGGAACATAGCCACAAACCTTCCCAATAGCAGCAGTAGTGTTTCCTGCAGCATCAAGAGCATCAGTTCTCTCCCGAATTCTATGGCTCATACCAGCCATCTCTGCAATACCTCCTGCATTGTCACTAATGGGACCATATGCATCAATTGCTAGTCCAGTGGCAATGGTGCTCAGCATTCCCAGAGCAGCTACTGCAATACCATACATTGCAGCAAAGCTGAAGCTAACAAAAATGCTCACTGCGATGGCAAAAATGGGAATAATAACTGATTTATATCCCAAAGCAAGCCCAAAAATAACATTTGTGGCAGCTCCAGTTCGGCATGAATCAGCAACATCTTGAACAGGGCTGCAAATTAATGTACAGCATAGGTCAACAAAAAGATTGAGAAACAATTAGGAAAATGGAAACAGTAGCAAACTTTACCTATATGCATTGCTTGTATAGTACTCGGTCACAAATCCAATGACAAGTCCAGCCCAAAGACCAACAGCAACACATAAAAAGAGTTGCCTACAAATAGAATTCAATCCCAAAATTGTTAAATAGTGATTTCAAATTCTTAAGGCAGTATTACCTAAATTATAATATGAGAACAATTCCATACTCAAAAGATAACTCTTACCAGTTCTTCACCAGTTTCTGTGATCCAAAATTATAGATGGTAAAAGAAGATGGGAGTGCCACAAAACTAACAATGGCAATTCCAATAGTCATCAAAACAGTGGAGATTATGAGCTGTTTCTTGAGTGCAGGCTCAATTTCCTTAACAGCCCTAATCTCAAAGAAGTCAGTGGCAAACAAGGTGGTGATCAAACAGACTAGGATACCCACAGAACTGATAATGAGAGGATATAGCATAGCTGTCAACTCATGATTAATCCCAAAAGACGAGATGGAAGCAACAACAAGTGCTGCACAAGATGACTCCGCATATGAACCGAAAAGATCAGATCCCATACCAGCTATATCCCCAACATTATCACCAACATTGTCAGCGATCACCTGTAAGCAAATGGAAGTAAATAAGACACCCAAATAAAATCACTTTACTTCACAAGATAAAATATATATAGAGAGAGAGAGGTCTTCTTACAGCTGGATTTCTCGGGTCATCCTCAGGGATGTTCCTTTCAACCTTGCCAACAAGATCAGCACCGACATCAGCAGCTTTGGTGTAGATACCTCCACCAACTCTGCCAAATAGAGCCATGGAGGATCCTCCAAGGCCATAACCAGTTATAGCTTCAAACAGACCACCCCAGTCATCGCCATAGTAAAGCTTGAAGAGGTTGATAGCAATGAAAAGCACCAAAAGACCATTTGCAGCAAGGAGGAATCCCATAACAGCACCAGATCTGAATGCAGTGATAAAAGCTTTTACAACTCCTTTCCTTGCCTCCAGGGTAGTTCTAGCATTTGCATAAGTAGCAATTTTCATTCCAAGGAAGCCAGAGAGCAATGAAGTAAGCCCACCAAGTAGGAAGGAGATGGTGCTGAATGCAGCAGTGGCAAGAGCAGGCTTACATGTCCTGGATCCATCGTAGGAGCATGGCTGACTCTTTGTGCTGAACCCCTCAACCGAACCGAGGAAGAGGAATATCAGGATTGCAAAAGCAAACATAAAAATCCCCACATATTGATATTCAGTGAAAAGAAAGGAAGTGGCTCCTGCAACATCCACACCCCTAATGAGCATGAAGGAATTTGCACAAACAAAATTAAGGAATATATATTTGCCGAGTAAGAATAAAATTCCTAGCAAAAGATTGCAATAAAGAAGGTTTAATGAGGTGCATAAATCAATACAAAAAGAATTTTTCCAAACCAGTAATGTTAAGAGTTATTAGACAGAAGCCTCCGAATTGCCTCTTCAACGAATTGAATTGTAGTGTAACTTATTTATTTATTTATTTAGAGTGAGAAGAATGCAGAACTGAACAAAAATTCACAAATCTCCAAAAATCAAACATGAGTCCACAAGTGATAATCACATGGTCTCTTCATATCCAAGTTACAGACTAGAAATAGAGTTTTGATACCAAAAGGCAAGTTTAGTGGTTAGGCGGTAATATGAACCATAAGTATCAAGAGATATAAGCATAAACAAATAGTTGCTGAAATACGAATAAACAATCCATAGAATGGAGGAAATTTTCTTACGAGTGGCCAACTTCAGGTTTGTGGCTAGTGACATTTAGATTTCAGGGCATCTTAGTCTATCAACCATAGAATGAATAATAGATTTCAGGGCATCTTAGTCTATCAACCATAGAATGAATAGGAGATTAAGCAGGCACGTACTACCAAGAGAAACTAATCAGCATTTACTTAAAATCTCTACTCTTTAAAATAAAGATCCATGTAAAGAGCACGGCCAAGTTAAGATCTCCTTCAGGACATGTGCACTTCTATCATCCCCCTACAAGGGTGTCAAAGTCTAGATCTGCTTCAGGACATGTGCACTTCTATTATTTCCCTACAAGGGTGTCAAAGTCTAGATCTGCGTCAGTACATTTACACTTACATTATCCCCTTACAAGGGTGTCAAAGTGTAGATCAGCCAAAATAACAGCAAAAGAGCTCTTCTTGAACAAGAAAACACCGCAATATACATCCATTATGGTACGTACGGAACCCAATACTGCAAATAATAGGATTGAAAGTTGGTAGCAGCAGGTTATACTTAGGACCAAATACCACATTAAACGCTTCCATAATGAGAAAACGTCCAAGGTATTTGGATCACTCTGGCTACCCATGTGCTCAAACTATATTAATATTCATTACGAAAACATCGTAATAATAAAGAAAACTACTGGATCTCATCTATGGTATTTTACGAGGGGTCTGGACAAAATCTTGGGTATAGAATATATGCCGACTATAGATCAGAAACACTAATAAACTTAATACCCAGGTCACAGAATTAACCTCCTTCCCAGCTTGCCTAATATATTAAACCCACCGTAAGCATCTGAAATAGCTAACTATACCGCACCACGCGCTCTATAACTCTTGAAATAAGAATGAACTACATGAACACAGAAACAAAAGCAGAACAAGGAACCGGTTTGACGGTAAACAAACTCATTCAGTGACCAAAAGAATTTGAAAACATACAGTGACAAAAAAAAAATACAAAATCTGAACAAGGGAAAGATTTTTAAGCATGTTTAAGAAACAAATACAGTATCTTTACTCATCAGCCACCAAAATAAAGACCTGCAACACCAAAAACTTGAGTAAAATAGAGATCCAAACTCAGAAACAATCACCTCATAAGGAATTCACAGAAAGGTGAAAACTTTACGCAAAGGAACGCAACCCAACAACTGTTATATACTCTGCACACGTAAAAAACTAGAAATGCAACTAAATCACCTTCAGAAATGGCGGTCTGAATCTCGGCGCACTTGAGAACAACGTTGTGCTCGTTAACTCCCTCTTCTTCTTCGATAAGATAATCACTGAAACCATTCTTTGCTCCACTGTTGGGCGATGACGAGTCCCTGCCGCCGCCAGGAGCGACCTTAACGTTGGAAACAAGAAGCCACTGAACCAGAGCGAAACCAATACCGACCAGAGCACAAACAGGGACCAGAATCTCAGTCCCGAGATCTGGCAAAATGGCCGAACCCATGATGAGAAACACCAAAACAACGGCAAGAAAGAGCAGAGAGAGAAGAGAGAAAGGGTTACTGTGATTGGCGGAGGTGAGAAGAATTGGATGGGGAGGGGTTTATATATAATGGAGCGAGAGGTGGCGAGTACAGAGGCAAAGTGTGGGGTGAAACTGAGAGGAATGACTGAGTGTGTTTAGTTATCGTATTCATGTGGAAAATGTCTAAATCTATATATTTTATTATATATTTTGTCCATCTTTATAAATTATTAAAATGATAAAGAAGATATTATAACATTGGAGCATAACATCCACAGCAACGTTGTATGCTGTAGTGGCTAAGAAAAATTCTCCTTTGATATTTTGGTAAGATGACGTGGCAATATCTTCACTAATATTAATCGGATAAACTCTAATAAAGGCTTATGTCAGAGAGAGAAAGCGCGAGCGTAGTTTAAACGCATCCTTTGCTCGAATCCTCATTTAATCTTTTTTTCGCTGTCACGTTGTTCATATTTACATTTATTCCTATTTAAGATTGATGCAATTTCGCTTTCACTACATTGCATGATTCACCTAATCCTGTGCGTATGGTGTACACCGGGCCCACCGTTTCTTTTCTTCCGTTTGGGCAGATCTGGACCATTCGCCAAATTTGAACAACGGCCCATCAGCCAATGAAACACCAACACGTACGACTCACAACCTTAATGCTTCTACGATAAGCTTCATGTTTGCGACGTTTTAATATCGAAACTCTAACAAAAAGTTCAGTGTTACGTATTATTAAAATTATTCAATATTTTATATTTACGTAAACGTCACAGTTTACATAAATTTGTTTTATTCTAAATTTACGTAAACATCAAATTTCTGTGAACAGTAAAACTTAAGGAATGGTCACAATTGTTGGCTACCAAACTTAAGGTTTTAGGTTACTGATTCATCTCGCACGACTGGACCGGCATGATAATCTTGAGCAAAGAGTCTTAATCTTGATTAGGTCATGTCTTGTCTTGGATAGCTCGAAATCGTTAGGAAAGTATACCATTGGAGAGTGTAAAGAAATGGGTAAAAAATGGATGAGGATGAAATGAAACATCATTCACTGACAATTTGCTTTAATTAAAACACACAGTTTCCTTCCTCGGTTTCGAAGTCTGTGTACCAAATTTCTTCAATCCAAACCACACGTTTCACAATAAAAAAAAATAGAATAGTGTAAAATATGAGGATGAGATCATCTTCATGTTCCAATTTTCACCTCTGATCGCCAACAATCTTTTTGAGTCTGCTTAAGCAATACTTTAGCATTTAATGACTATTAAAGTATATACCTTACACATCCGAAAAAACAAGATTATAAAAATAATTTAAAAATAAAGGTAAAAAATTATAAAACCAACTTTTATATTAATTTTTGTGAAAGAATACAAAAAAATATTCTCGACAAGTGAATAAGAAGATAATTTAAATGAGCTAGGATTCTAATTGACAAGATAGAATATACAAGATAACATAAAAATAAAGTTTATATTCAAATAGAAAACTATCATCCTTATTCTTGAAAATCTCCACTTTCTTCAAATATTGAATTCCACAACAACTCAAATTATTGACACATCATTTAAGATCTTGCTCAATCTCTATCCGCTGATGATATACTATGATCTTGTCGAAGTTTATATAACACACTTTTCACAATAAATCTGCTAGTCGTGATTCGTTTATCTGTGTATAAGCTAAGTCCTTAACTTGAAGTCGAGTCAATATTTAGTTATTTACAAAGTTCAAGACTTTATCAAAATTTGTATCAAATTCAATCTCACTTGTCCATATTTATTTTAGTGTTTTCATATACTTCGCTGGTGCATATAATCTAACTAATCTTTCTTTTAAAGCGTATAATAAAAGTCGCTAAAAGGCACTCCAAATTTTAAAATTTTACTAAATAACAGATAAATACAAGCAGACAATCTCAAGCCGATACTTGTTGCCTTGATGTGCTACAATAACATTAATGGTTGACGTGCAATAATAACATATTAACATTAATGGCCAATCCTTCTATCTAGATTCTTATCTTCTGCCATTAAAATAAAAGAAATCAGGTAAGGTTGTCATTGATAGTGTTTTGTCAAATTTTATATTGTTAAAACGCGGCTCTTGGGAAGTGTTTTTTTCCAAAACCTATAATATAAACATTTTTTTAGATCTTTCATTTACTCCTTTGTCCTTACTATCTTTAGTTCTCAGAACTTATTGAGGTGGCTATACTGTACGGTGAAGGTTCAGGTTGGACTGTCACGGCCGGTCAGTGGTCAGGGTGGGGTCCCGAGCCCATGATTCGCTCATGAGCAAGCCTCACGCCACTGCTCTAAGATCTCGAAACCGGAAAATGTTTCCGATTTCTATAAATTGTATATTCTCATATTAATAGAACTCTTGGACTAAAAAGTATAATCACCCACCTCGGATGCTCCCACATCTTGACCTGATAGAGTAGTAAGAGGGGTAAATTACGATCTGATCTCAGCCAGTTTCTCAGCAAGACGATCCTGACACTCATTGCTAAGATTCAAACCTAAAATCTTGGACCAATTTATCTTGCCAATAACCAACTAAGCTAACCGTGCGAGCACGTATTAATAGAACTCTTCATATCATTCGACGGCTGCAGATCTCTGTATATAGTAATTAATTTGTCATTAAATTAAAAGAAACAAAAACGTTGAAAGGTCGAGGATAAGATAGCTGGGTATGGCTGTTGATCTTGGCAATTGCAATTTGTCACTCAGCATACAAAGGCCAAGCTGTCTGGTCAATTTCGTAAAGTTTCTAAAGGTGTGTGCATATGCAATTGCTACTCTCGGTAACTGAAACTGAAAGATGCTGCTGCCTGTCTTAATCTTGTGCAAGCATGCGTCGGCAGGGATGAAAGGCGGATTGATTATGGCCTAATCCGTTATGATTTAATTAAAAGGTTAATTATAATATTTATTATAAATAAAATCATTTTAATTAATCTGAACAAGTTTAAGCTTGAACTCAAACCACGTCTTTAAATAGTAGGTCCAATTTAATTTAACACCTTTTTTTTTACCAATGTACATAAGAATTTGGTTAAATGGATTTAATTAAAATTCAATACAAATTCTTTATAGATTTAAGTTTATATTTATTTCAACTTACAAAATAATTTTAAATATTTATATTGGTTTATTATAAAATTTTAAAATTAAGTTTAGAAAGTTATTTTTAACACGAAGTATAATATTTCAAAATAATATTATAAATTAAATAACTAAATATCTATACAATATTATAAACTAAAATAAATATAAACTATTTATAAAAATAATGCATATAATTTAAATATGTGTTTTATATTTTCGAGCTAATGAGTTATATATATACTCAAATGTAACAAGAACTTAATTTTTAAATTCAAAACTTAATTCATGATTTTGACATATTTTTTAAATTGAAAATTTAATTTATAAATTAATTTTTATAATTCAAAACTTAAAACGTAAATATCAGCGTTTCTTTTATGATGTTTTCGTAGGTCTCAAATGACAATTCAAGGAATCATTATCTCGATGTTTAAAAATAGCATTACGCGGTATTTGATGAACCACTTAGGAGTCGTTTGATGAGATTCTTGAAGAATCACAACCATTATCATCGCAATATTATCAGCTTCCCTTGTCTAAAAATCAAATGCATATCTCCAACGATTGTTTGCAAATTCCTTGGTTGCAGGAATTCATTAGCTTAAACATGAGATTTTTCCATGTATAGCATATTCAATTATGCATATATTCAGCCATTGAAAGGAATGAGACTTAAGCCTTTTGGCTCTTTCTTAAATCTTAACATTGTATCATAGCATTAACTTTCTTCTCTACAATTTCATTATGTTCAAACATCTCCAGCTTTCCTTATCATGAAAAATACCAATTCTTCCATTAATTTAGAAACTTCAAGTGTTTCACACAGTCAAGAAAATGTTTTTGTTGATCAAAACTTGCTCTCTCCTTACACCTTCCATCCATCGGATAATCCAGGTGCCATCCTTGTGTCCAAACCATTAATTGGAGACAATTATTATAACTAGTCTCATGCCATGAAAATGGCTCTAAATACCAAGAACAAGTTTGATCTTGTAAATGGGACCTTGTCATGCCCTACACGACATCCTGAGATTACCCACTATGGGATCGTGCAAACGATATGGAGGTATCATGGATATTGAACATGATCTCACTAGACATTGTAGATAAGATCTTATGTGGCTCATCTGCTTTTGAGATATGGAAAGACTTAAAAGAGTGCTTCTCACAAAGCAACGCACCTCGCGTCGTTGAACTCACTCATGTTATTGCCACAAATCAACAAGGTACATCTTCCATAATTATTTATTATGGTAAACTTAAATCATTGGGATGAATTATTTGAATTGTCCAAGGTTAGTCCCTACAAATGTGGTACATCCAAATCTATATCTCAATTTGAAGCTCAACAATGCTTAATGCAATTTCTAATGTGTAATGGGTCTTATGGTGCGCTCCGCAATCAAATTCTCTTTATGGATCCTCTACCATCTGTCAACAAAGCTTACAACCTACTTCTACAAGAAGAACGACAACGAAATCTTCTTTTAATCTCCAAACCCCTTATAGAAACAACACCTTTGGTTGTTTCACAAAACACAAAATATGGTACTCATTTTAATACTCAAACCCAGAAATTTGTCGCTATTGCAAGAAAGATAATTAGACTATCAAAGAGTGCAACAAATTGAAATATATGCAAAAGAAACAAGGTGGTTCTACTTCCATGACTTCTCTACAAGGACGATCTAGTGTTTCTCATCACACAACCAATGCTTCAAGCACACAGATTGTGATAACTGATGGTAATGTTGGTCCTTTTAATGAGACTCCTATAACTCCAAAATTCACTCAATAGCAAGTCAACAAGTTGCTCAGTCTCATCCCTTCAGGTAGTCCACAAACTGTAACAAATTTAGTAGGTACATCTCTTACTTTTCTCATGAAGTTTTCAAATTTATGGGCCATTGACAGTGGAGCTACAGACCATACGATTTCAGATCAATCACTTCCAACTTCATTTACTGAATTTGCTACTTCTCACTTGGTCACCTTACTTGATGGTCAAAAGGAACAAATCACTTATATTGGTTCTGCTAAAATAGGCTCTACTTTAAAAGTTGATAATGTTTTATACATCCCTTCTTTCAAGTACTCTCACCAAAGTGTTAAATTGTGATGTTATTTGTTACCATGATAAATGTGTTTTGCAGGACCTGTCAACGAGGATGGTGATTGGTTTGGGTGAGGAACAAGATTGTCTATACATGTTTGAACCTAATTTCAACAACACTTTCTCAGGACTTTCACCTTCCTTAAAGAACTTCAACTTGTGGCATTGGCATCTAGGTCACATATCCTCTACGAGACTCCCCTTCTATCCAAAAGCAATCCTTGCATTTGTTTTTCAAAAAATTGCATGTTTCATGTTTGTCCTCTTTCAAACACAAACTCGGTGCAGTTTTTCTCTTAGCTCGATTTCTAGCACAACTATTTTTCAGTTAATTCATATCGATATTTAGGGTCCTTATAGTGTTTCCTCTCATACTGATGCTCATTATTTCTTGACCAAAGTTGATGATTTTTCATAAGCTACATGGGTTTATTTGATGCAATACAAATCTGAGACTAGACAAAATATTAAAGCTTTTATATCCCTTGTTAAAACTCAACATAAATGTCAAATTAAAAAAATTAGAATTGACGATGGGGTTGAATTTTTTGCTTCTGATATTCAACAACTTTTTCAATTAGAAGGCATCTTGCGTCAATCTAATTGTGTCGGTACCCTTCAACAAAATGGAGTGGTCGAACACAAACATAAACACTTACTCGAGGTAGCCCGCGCTTTACACTTTCAAGCACATCTCCCAATTAAATTTTGGGGAGAGTGTGTCCTTACTGTCGTGTACCTTATAAGCCTGAATTCCATCCCCACTTTTATCTGGATGCTCTCCTTATGAAATTCTTTTTGGCACCAAACTTAAATACAGTAAAACCTCTATAAATGAATATTGTTGGGACCTGAAAAATTATTATCTTATACAGAGTTATTAATTTATCCATAAATAAATATTTTATTAATTTATCGATAAATTAATATTATTAATTTTTAGAATAATTTTTATTTTGTACATTATATTTGTCTAATTAAACAATTAATTTTTCCGTAACTAAGAAAAGAAAATAAATAAAAAATTAATTAATGATGGTGCATTGTATCTATGTTTATTAATCTT
>JANZLD010000007.1:64411548-64422429 GCA_026413575.1 Erythroxylum carthagenense | reverse complement strand
TTAGCGAGGTTATTATTTTATCCCATTGGTCCAAGTCAGGACCGGAGAAAATTATTATTTAATCGAGATTATTAATTTATCGAATATTCATTTATCGAAGTTTTATTGTATGATAATCTTCGTGTTTTTTGGTCCCTGTGTTTTGCTTACAACATTCACAAAAGAGATAAATTTAATGCTTGCTCTAACCCTGAAATTTTTCTAGGCTATCCTTTTGGTCAAAAGGGATATTGCATCTATGATATTAACTCGAACAAGATTTTTACCAGTCGAGATGTTCAATTCTTTGAGACTATTTTTCCTTTTGAGTCTATCTCAAAACCTCCCTTTAATCCCAGTCAAGTTTTTCCTTTACCAACCAATGACATTTCTTTATAATCATACACTCTTTCGCAACACCAAGATCCACATTAAAACAGCCCACCTGGCAACTCCACCTTTCAAGAATCTTTCTTAACAACAACCTCACCATGCCATGATACTACCTTAGACGAATCCATAACCATCCCTCCTCGTTGATCTACTCGCCCCTATAAATCACTAGCTTACTTAAAGGATTTTCATTGCTCAAATATCATGACCTCAAAGTTCCCCCAAAACCAAGATTCTCCCTCAATGACACCTTCAACATGTACGCATTTTCCTCTTTCAAAGTACTTAACTTACAATAGATTCTCTTCATCCCATCATTCCTTTTTAGCTGCTATCACTAACGTTATAGAACCTATAACTTTCTCACAAACTATCAAATCACCACAATGGAAGGATGCTATGGCCTAAGAAGTTCAAGCCCTTGAAACCAACAATACATAGACCATAACAAACTTACTAACTAGAAAAAATCCCATTGGTTGTAAGTGGGCATACAAAGTCAAATACAAATCAAATGGCACAATTGAGCGATACAAAGCTCGTCTAGTTGCAAAAGGATACAATCAATAAGAAGGAATTGACTTTCATGAGACCTTTGCGCTAGTTGTCAAACTAGTAATAGGACGTTGGCTGCTAGCCATTGTTGCAATAAAAGGATGGAATCTTCACCGATTGGATGTCCATAATGCCTTTTTACATGAGGGCCTTTCTGAAGAGATATATATGACCATTCCACATGGATTCTGTTGTTAGGGGATGAACCAAGTTTGTAAGTTGAATAAGTCCTTGCACGGACTTAAACAAGCTGGCCGAAATTGGTTTAAAAAAATTGCCAAAGTACTTCTAAACATTGGTTTCACTCAATCTAAGGCAGACCATTCCCTATTTTTTCGCACACACGATAATGCTCAACTTTTCATTTTAGTATATATACAAATAATATTGTTATTACAAGCACTAACAATGCAAGTGTTGAGAATCTAAAGGCTTGTCTTAATACCAAATTCAATATCAAAGACTTAGGCCCTTTGAAATATTTCTTGGGTATCGAAGTCGCACGCTCATCTTAAGGTATATATCTTTTTCAAGGAAAATATACGTTAGAAATTCTTGATGATTAAGGGCTATTAGGAGCTCGTACGGTTGTCTTTCTAATGCATCAACACTTGAAGCTCATAAACTCATATGACATTTCACTTGATGATCCTTCTCGTTATCGTCATCTAGTTGGACGCTTGATGTACTTGACAATAACACGCCCTGACATTATCTATTGTGTGCAAATTCTAAGTTAATTTATGAACGAGCCACGACAACCACACATAAATGTTGCCACTCGATTGCTTGGTATCTTAAAGGGACTCCAGTACAAGGTCTTTCATTATCTACTTCTAGCTCTCTCCAACTAATTGCCTATTGCAACTCGGATTGGGCAAGCTATCTAATCACTAGACGTTCTACCACAGGTTATTGTGTCTTCCTTGGCTCCTCTCCTATCTCATGGACAAACAAGAAACAAGTCACCATCTCTCGATGATCTGCTGAAGCTGAATATTGTGCCATGACCCAAACTTCATACGAGATTCAATGGCTAAAATATCTCCTTCATGACCTTGGCATCGATCACCCACAAGCTGCATCATTATTCTACAACAACCAAGCAGCCTTACACATCGCAGCTAACCCAGTTTTTTACGAGTGTACTATATATATCGAGCTGGACTGTCATCTCATATGTGAAAAGATACAAGCTAGTTTGATTGCTCCTTCCACTGTCTCTTCATTTTCTCAACTTTCCGACATTTTCACTAAACCTCTTGGCAAAGAAGCATTCCTTTGAATCGTTAGCAAGTTTGACGTGTCGAACCTACACTCTTGAGGGGGAGTGATGAGATTCTTGAAGAATCACAACCATTATCATCGTAATATTATCGGCTTCCCTTGCATGAAAGTCAAATGCATATCTCTAACGGTTATCTGCGAATTCCATGATTGCAGGAATTCATTAGCTTAGACATAGGATTTTTTCATGTATAGCATATTCAATCGTGTATATATTCAACTATTGAAAGGAATGAGAATTAAGCCTTTGGCTCTTTCTTAAATCTTAACATAGTCATGATGGTATAGTAGGAGACATAAGATTAAAAGGTCCTGAGTTTAAATCCTCTTATTTATGCTTTCTCGATTGTGTCAACCTGGAGATTTATCCGGTGCGTATCTAAAAGATAACAACCATAGGTTCTTCCATTTAATAAAACAAAAGATATTTGACGAAAAATATTATTGTTACTTATTTACATAATCTTGTGAATAGATCAAATAATTATATGATTATGGACATTGTTTAAAAAATTATATTAAACATTAAATTGATAATATAAGAGATTTATGTTTAAAGTTTAATTAATATGTCATAAATAAAAACGATATATAGTAATTTTTAATTATTAATTATAGAAATATATCTATTGTCGTGTTTAAAGGGTCACCAGAAACAAATCTGATTTTGTAGTAGCGAATGAAGAAGCTGACAAAAATTGGGAAGGAGTTGAGGAGGTAGTGGAAAGCAGCTTTCTCTGATAAAATAACGTCGTTGCAGCTTTACATTGAAGTTTGTTTTTGGTTTACCTGAGCTTGTTGGTGTATAGGATCGCTGGTTCTGAAGTGGCTTTCTTCAGTGTCCTGAGCTTTGTTGATGGTAGAGAATCAATGTCCTTTCATTAGGAGACGTTTGAGCTGATACGTAACTTGACAATTGGAAAGTTGTGTTCAGATGAACCAATCATGGAGTTTCACTGCACATTCTTGCCTAAGTTTCTGCATCGCGACAAGTACGCGAGTGAGTCTGGAAAACAGATAAGACCAGATCCTCATATTTTAAAGTACTAATAAATCAACTTGGATCTTAAATTTAATTATTTATTTTTTTTAGATATTGTTAATTTTTTTTAATTTTTTTAATTTTAGGTTTTAAAAAATTTATTTTCTAACCTAATAGGGTAGACAAAGCCACCAACGGATTGAGTCAAACTCAACACGGATGGAGCTTTTAATCCGAAATCGGGTATAGTTACCGTTGGCTGCTTAATTCGTGAATATCATGAACAGTGGTGCGGAAGATTTCTTCAGCACATTAGTAGTAACTCGTCTATAATAGCCGAGCTCTGAGGCATCAACTCGGGCCTCAAATTAGCTTGAATTTTTGGTTATCGTAGGGTCATCTTAGAAGTGGAAGCTCTAGAAGTTATTAAATTACTTTCAACTCCCATTACCAAGATTGATTTAAATAACTTTTTATTGGTAGGTATGCGTGGATTGCTCCAACGCGATTGGGAGGTAAGAATCCAACACGTACGCAGGGAGGGAAACTAGTGCGCGGACCATCTGGCAGCAGTTACAGACTTGCAGTCAAGACCTATCTAGGATTTCATATTCTTCAGGAGTCCCCTTTACCAGTCCAAGATCTCGTCCGATGGGACAAGCAGAGAATTGAGTACCGCAAAGTTATGAAAGAGTTAGATTAACTGTGTTTTGTATTAAAAAAATATTTTCTTATACTTTAAGTAAAAATAACATAAAACACTTGTAATATAAAAATTAATCAAATACTATTTTAAAAAAATTAACTCAACTATTAAACACAAACGAAGTTAATTAAATTTAATATTAATTAACAAATTATTATAATTATCTTAAATTATTAATTTAATTTGAATTCAATTAATTCAGAGAGAGTTTATAATGAGTTATTGTATTAATGAATATTTGATTAATTCAAGTCTAATATTTATATTGCATACATTTCGTTATTATTTTTCAAAATTTTGTATAAAATTAAAAGCTAAATAAAGTTTTTCAAAAATTTAAAAATTATAAAATCTTTCTAAGATTTATATTTTTATTCAATAATTTGATTAAAAATTTTGTTAAATATGACTGAAATACTCAAATTCATTAAATTCAAATTTGATCAAATAAAAATTTAATTTATTAATTTTAAATTAAGATTTTTTTTTTCGCGAAACCCAAATTATGAAAAATCATGCCTTTAGTTTTCCTCCTATCGAAACCTGGGACCATCAAGTTGGATAAGTCTGAAGAGAAATGTCCTTCGCTTCAAGTTCTGGCTTGGAACTTGGAAGAGTTAAGAGGAATATGGCATCTGAAGCTGATAACTAGACAATAATCTTTAAACAAACGAATCCTACCCATGTGACTGTAATTATAGAGCTACAAGTAAATCCAAATACAACTTCTGTCTGGAGTCTGGACACTTGTTCAAGAAAAAGGCCATAGTTTAGTTCAAAGCTTATGTCAGGTCATAATCATAACCTCGTCTACCCAACCTTGCAATACTTGTCCAACTATAGTTGGTTCAGATTCAGAAACTACGGACTCAAACGTTTGTTGAAGATTACCAGAAACGGCCGGCGAAGGAGTTGGGTTTATGACCTTATAAGAGGCAGATATTTGGGTTCCGAGTAATCTCCAACGGTAAAAATGTCGAGGGCTGTTATAGTTTAAATTAACTTAATTGTCTTTTATTAAAAAATAAAAATAAAAGAAATTTATTCAAAAATTAATATTTTATTTAAAACTTGGGACCATAGCTTTGCCTCCTGTAAAAGACCTACCTGACTCGAGCGAAGATTAGTTTAGATGTGGATGATTTAAAGGTGTATTCCTATAATTAAGGCCCTCCTAAAATATCTTTAAAAAAAAAATACTTGTATTGGTAATTAGTGTTACTTAAGAGTATCCTTAACTAGAAGCCCAGTCCAAGAACAGATCGACACTTGCAATTTCAAAGTGCTTGTTCAATCTCTGTCAGATGCAGATATCTGCGGGCCTTTTATCAAATAAGAAGAAGGTCCATGAAATGGCGTCTTTAAAGTTTGAAACTCGCTATTAGATTACAGCGACATCTAATAAATCTCTGTATAACGATCTCGACTTGAATAAAAACAAGCTTACCCTGTTATATGCTTTCATATCATTTTTAATTATTGGAATATATTAGTGAGCCAAATGCAGTTTTTGATTACGAAAAAGAAGAAGAAAATATCTTCACAATTTCATTTATGACGACATACATGCAATGTCTGTGATCTGTCATCATTTTTAGAGGTGAATGCCATGTTTCATGTTTGAGCCAAGGATGGCTGGATTGTGTAAACGTGTCGGTTGAGCAGATTCAAATACAGTGGATTTTTGGAAAATATCTTTGATCAATGGTTAAAAAGGTCGTTGCTTTATTAAATAAAAGATATACATCATAACCCAAACCCAAACCCAAGCCAATGGAAATGAAATGAAAGTGACGAAGCCAAGACCGACCCTTTTCTTCTCTCTATTTCTCGCGTCTCCTGTACTTTGTTTGTTAGCTTCTTTCCTACTTGACGCTTACTATGGCAGAAACTACTTTTTAACTATGTATTGTTGTGTGAGCTAGAAATTTGATGACCGTACATTAGACGAGTAAAAAAGATGAAAGCTTTTCTGTCTATCCGTTTTGTACTGCTCTAAAACACCGCAAATCCATAGATGCCATCAACCCATCTTCTATAATGTGTAACTGTAAACCCTTCGGTTCCCAATTGATTCTTAGCCATTAAATTCCATGCATCCGTTTGTCACTGATACTAAAATACTTTTTTCTTAAAAATCTCTGCTTTTTGGTTTTATTATGGGGAAGAGAAGGCGAAGTGGTGCTAGGAATAGTAGTACCAACCACAACAACAAAATCATCGCAACACCTTCTTCTTCTGGTACGTTTCTTTTGCTTTCCTTTCACTTTGGATTGTTTTCTTTTTCTTTTTTCTATTGTTGGGTGTGTTTGTTTCCTGAGAAAATTTTGGAAAATGTTGTTTCCTGAGAAAATTTTGGAAAATGTTGATTCTTGATTGAGGTGAGATGGCTTATAAAGCGGATTGTGTAGTGAAGCAGGGACTGGGGTTTCCGGTGATTGTGTATTTTATGCTTGTTGGGATTTAAATTTAGAGGAAACTGCGAAAAGATTTAGTTTGTTTTTAATAAAATTTTCTTGCTTATACCTCTTAGCAACAGGCTGGAGGGTTAGGGTTTATTTATGCTTCTTCTGTCTCTCATTGTTGTGAAGCAAAAAAGCTACTTTCATGGGTCTATTTGTTGTTGGTTGTGAGGAATATTTAATCAAAGTCCAGTGCTTTATTCTTCTAATCGAGCTGCATATGATTGGGATTTGATGGTGTAAAAGCTGTTGTAGCATTTCTTCTTCCTTACCCATCCTATTTTATCTGGTTAGGAAGTTGTTTTTCATTCCTGGCAAAATGCTGATGTGGGAATTCTATGGATATGAATCCTATAAACTAGAAGATGATGTTTTGGTTCAATGCTTGTGGTGGGTAATTAGTTGGAGGCTTGGAGGCAGTACATATCATCATATATTCTGATTCTTAAAAATTCAAGTAAATTTGGGTCAGAGTTGTTAAAGCTTTTTCTTTGTTTTTCGTATGTTAGGGATTGAGGTGTAGATGTTACCAATCAAGACCATTCTAAACTTCTTTTGTTTCTTGAGTTCTTAGTTCTGTGAAGATCGCATTGATATGCCCCCATTGTTTGGAACTTTGGATTTCTTTAACTATGTTGATGCAACTGAAAGTGTTTTATCACACCTTTGGAGTTCTGATTTCTTCTAGTATTTTCTAATTATGGAATTCCTTTTCAGATTTTTCATGCCGTTTTCACTTCTTTGTGATTAAGGTTTTGAACAAGCTTATCATAGTTCATTACATTTGGTTGTGTATCAGTTTCAGCTATGCTCTTTTTTTTTTTTGGCCCCCTCTTTATTGTAACTAATTGTATTTGAAGTGATCATTTTGCTTTTTCTAAATGTTGCAGACACCATGCCTTGCTCTTCTGGAACAGAATTATTATCTAGAGAGGTCAGTCCTCTAATTTGGGCCTGCAAAAGTGATTTTCTCGAGAATTGATTGGCCTCCACTTTTCTTTTGCAGAAATCTTCACGTTTAACTGAATTAAAGCCTCCCTCACCTGGAATGGATATCTCAGATGGTACCGCAAAGCTATTGAATGTGCACTCACCTCTGTCACATCAGCATTACAATCTCAGTCGTTCAATGTTCCTGAAACGTTCTCGCCATCACTACAGCCATCAGTATTCAAGGAGAAACTCAGGGAATCATGGCAATGCATCAAGCTCTCATGAGAAGACTGGCCCTTCAAACAGTGAGAGACTTCCCTTCAAGCTGACGAGACTTCCCTTGAAACAATTAGTGTCGGACTCGGGATGTCAAATAGGTGACAATCTGCATTCTGTAACATCATGTTATGTTTCTTTTCGTTCTCATTGGATCGTCAAAGTTTACTCACCGAAACAACTTTTCGGGATTATGTTGCATATAATTGTACAGTTTAATCATGTCAGCTTCTCACGCCTTTTCCACAAACTTTTCTTCTCTCCCCCATGATCAGAGAACAGGGAGAAGCCATTTAACAGAGCTGAGAGGATCAGGTTTGGTTCCTCAGTGGTAGATGCAGTTTCATCCGATGCAGTGAAGATGATATGCGGGATTTGCCAGAAGATGTTAAGGCGCAAACCTTATTTTCTTGGAGAATCGCTTTCTTCCGGTGAACACTCTGTTGTGGCAGTTCTAGTCTGTGGCCACATTTATCATGCAGACTGTTTGGAGCAGAAAACAAGTGTTGAACATATCTGCGACCCACCATGTCCATCGTGCTTGAACTTACTCTCTCCAACTGAAACCTCAGCAGCACAACAGTGACGCACAGACATCAGCTTTTAGATAATGCTAACTGATAGATATCTGATATGTAGAAGAACAACTCAGACAGAAACATAGGTGGTTGACTTAGCTCAAGTGAAACATCCGCTTTTGCATAGTTTTATGTCACTTGGGAGTCGCATTATATTTCATCACCTCCAGTGATGGATGCTAGCTAAACCATGAAAGTAACATCTAGGAGTGAACTTTGTAATAATGATCTCACATCTGCCTACAAGTTGACAATATATTCTTATTTGCGTGCATGATCTGGCAAGGGAAAGTGGAAATGCCTCCAGGATTTGGACCTTAAGGTCCTATTTGGCTGGATGTTAATTAATGTAACGGAATGGAATGGAATAAAAAGGAACAGAACGGTTTATAATAGAATGGAATGTAGTGCCTGTTTGAATTGGCTTATGTCAGTAGAGTTTTTGTCAGTAGAGCTTTTCTAAAAAGAACTTTTCTGAGAAGCCAGTTAATTGTTTGGCTATCAATTAAAAATATAACTTTTTTAAAAGAGTTTCATATAGTAGATTGTTTGGTAACATAAAAATAAAAAATACTTTTATTAATTGTATCTATATTTTATTTTATAATAAATTATTTATGGTAAATAATATTTAAAGTATACTAAATATATTATATTTGCAGTTACCTATTTCTTGAATAACCATCTCGTAGGAAATTTTAGATATCTATCTTATAGGAAATAATTTAAAGAGATGTCTCTATTTTGTAAGAAATAAAATTAATATGAAAATAAATATTAAAACATGTAAAAAAGTTAAATAATATTATAATCCCAAAATTAATATTCAAGTTGAGTAAAAAGTTAAATACATAATAAACTATACATTTTATCGTAATACAAGAAGATTTGCAATATGTTCTCTCGCATCATTCATCTCGTTATTTTGTGACTCGTCTAAATGATTTCCTTCAACGCCTTCATTTTCACTTATTTCTTCATTTGTAGGAAGTAATTCATCATCTTCATTATAGGGAGAAAACTCTTCATGCTTTTGAGCATTTAACCTTATAAAATTATGAATGGTCATTGAAGCAATTACAATTTTAACTTGCTTTGGAAATGGAAAACTTGGCATTTGACGTAAAATTTTTCACCTATTTTTTCAAACGCCAAATGTTCTTTCGATTATGCATCTTAAAGAAGAATGTGCATGATTGAATATTTCTTTCTTTCCTCTTGGAAGACCAGCTCGTCGAAAATCAGGAAGATGATACCTCTCACCTTTGCATGTAAGGATATCCTGCATCTACCAAATAATATTTTCCTGCATTCCAAATTCAAAAATAAATAAATAAAGAAGCATTGAATTATTAACAATAAATAAAAAAATATTAAGTTATTTATCACAAACATTTAGGTGGATGAGGGAAGTGCAATCTATCATTACGTAAAGTCTCCATAAAAATTCGAGCATCATGTGCTGTACCTTTTCAACCAGCCAAAGTAAAAATGAAGCACATATCAAAATCACATACAGCCATTATATTTTGAGTAGGAATGCCTTTTTTCCTAATATATTTTATTTGATTGGACCTTGGAACGATAATTGGTATATGTGTTCCATCAATTGCTCCAACGCAGTCTTTAAAATAAGGTCAATACCTTCTATCATCTTTAATTTTGCTTGGAATTTCTCTAAAAGTTAGATTTTTTGGTTTGATGAAATCAATCGGCATTCGTAAAACAACCTCTAATACCTTTTCAAACCATCTAGAAATTGTTTCACCAGAATGTTGAAATCTTTCTTGAACCATTCTATTGCAAAGTCTATGTCATAAAGTGATAAAAAACATAGCCACTACCTCTTCTATTGTAACTTCTGTACCTTTCTTTAGTTCATATGACTCATTCAACAATTTATATAATTTGATAAAAACATCATTCTCCATTCTAAATTATTGATGACATCTATCTTTATGGCCATTAAACAACTCATTACCGTAATATCCCATTACCGGCGGGGAGGTTAGAATAGTAATTCTGAATGGTCAATGGGCGTTTAAAAATGCCTTTACATGTTCATGCATAATCTAACATCCGCATACATGTGAATAGTAAATTTTACACATGAAAATGACTGTACATGCATTCATAACATTTCCCGGTATAAGTGTTAAGAAATGTGATTGTGATTGAAAAAAAATGTGATTGGTATGTATGAAAAATTGAGTTGAAGAGGGTCATTGTGGTTTTTAAATTTTTTGAGAATTTTAGAAATTTTTTTCTGAAATTTTGGGGTACTTTCTGGACTAAGAGAAATGCCAAATGACAGACTGATTGTTTACCGGTAATAGAAATTCCTGTCCAATGGTACTGAAAATTTAGATAAATGATTTTAAGATTTATTAATTTGAACCATTGGAAATTTGGGAATAAATTGGAGTAAATTTTGGATTTTAAGTAGAAAGAAACTAAGGGCTTAAGAGTGTGATATGTGGCATGTGACACTTGTCACTTGCCTAACACGCCACCATGTTGGTATTTTTTAAATAAAACCACCTTCTTTTGGCCTTTCTCGATGTTTCTTCTTTGAAAGAGGTTTGGTGATTTATGTAAGAAATCCTCCACCAACTTTTGTAGCTCTCCTCTTCCTTGCTTCTTTTGATTTTTGTCTCATCTTTTCTACCTTCTTCCACCTTGTTTTCTCTTCTTGTGTTCACTAAAAATCCTAACCTAAACCTCACCCCC
>JANZLD010000007.1:64381518-64400084 GCA_026413575.1 Erythroxylum carthagenense | reverse complement strand
AAATTAAAAATTAAAAATATTATTTAATTGTTTGTATATATTTATATATAAATAAGTAATTAAATAAATATTTTTATTAAATATATAATTTATTATTAATAACATAAAATATTATTAATTATTAAATAAATATTATTATATTAATATTATGATTTGTTCAGAGTTGGTATTAATAAGTATTATTGAGGGTATATTAAGTAGTATGTATTTATCAGTTTACGTTCCATCCTAAACTTTCCGAATTGAAGGTTTCTTATTTTCACTGTTTAGGATGGAAAAGAAGGTAACATGAAACTCCCCACTTCCATCCCATGTCATTCCATTTTATTATGAAACTTTTAAATAAACGATGGAAGTGTGTTACATTCCATTCCATCATATTATGAACCTCTAAATCATACAGAGCCTAAGTCTACTCCATCCAATTGTAGAATGTAGTTATTATTTAAATTTGATATTTTTAAAATTTTATATTAAATTAAAAATAGTATATTTCTTATTTCCTTGTCTTGCGTATAATAATGTCTTCACTACCAAGTACTTTGACAGCTTCACCGTGCCGTCTCACTGTTGTGGATAGCTGTACTCCAAAGCCAGCGATCAACTTTCCTTTTGCTTTCACAATTAATTTGTTATTTCAACTGGGGTAATCACTGATTAGGCAAAACCCAATCAAATTACAGCTTTATTGGGAATCTAATCATCTATTCATGTGATATGAGAAAGCTGCCAAATATGAACATGACGACAACTGGGCAGAGTTTTTGGCGTCAGATGATTTTGTTAGGTAAAGTTAGCATTGATGTAACCCTTAGTTGGGCACTATTCCAATTTGTCTCCTACAAGCTTAAACACCTGGAGATTTTTTAGCAAAAAATAAAACTTAAAGATAATTAATTACCATGTCCTTTTTTGACAATTCACTAATTTTTATTTATTACATTAATTTTGCATTTTGGAATAATAAATTTAACCTAAGCTAACCTTTTTGGGATCAATGTGACTTCCACAAAGGGCACAGGTTGACTTGGACTCACCTCGCTGCCAACTAGACAACTTGGACTCACCTCACTGCCAACTAGACAACTTGCTACATATGGCACACCACTGACATTACCGGAATGGGACCCCACTCATTGACTGATCACAGTGATTTTGCAGTCATGCCCTTGTACTTCCCTGACATTTCATTTTCATCCCCAAATCAAATCTGTCCTTTCTGACCGGTATGACAACAACTCAACTCGAATTGTACTCGGATCTAAGTTGAGGTTGGAATATACCGTTTAAAATAATAATATTTTATAAAAATTTATCTAAAATGACATCGTTTTAATTGATTAATTAAACCGTTTGAACTTTATTGAAACTCTTAATTATATTACATCTAATATATGCTTATAATAAATATACTAAAAATAGAAATAAATATAATTTTTATTTTTCGTTGTTTTCAAGTACAGAATATTTTACTAAAAGACAATATAAAAATACTATTCGCTAAATTATAATATATTATTAATTAATTTTTTTATTCCTCCATTTTTTCATACCAACTAATCAAACACTCAAAATTGAACCGGTACCCTTTTCACTAAATTTAGCATGAGACTGGCGGTTGAGTGAAGACTATAGCAGTCAATCTGAAGGAAACATCTGGCCCACTTCTTTACATTTTGATGCCCTTTTAGCTAATTATAGTCAATAGTTGCTTTTTTATATATAAAATTAGTGGTTTACAAGTCATCTTTAGTTTACTCACAAATCATTCTCCCCGCATCAACTTAATATATATAAAAAAAAGGTTTCCACTTGTAGTTTCTTTAGGTTATAAACAAATATTTAAAATAAGGTTAATTATATTAAACCATTTTTTAGTTTTTTTATTTCAATTATTATACTCATAAAAATATAATTTAACATAATTTTATTTGTTACATTTATTTAGTTTTTCAATTATATATATCTCTATAATTGTGTCATAATAGAATTTAAATTTTTAAATATTATATGAGAAAAAATAAGTTAAAAATAATAAGATATGATATATAAAATTATATAATAACTAAAAAATATAGCAAGAAGATAAACAAGGATCGAAATAAAAAAAGTTTAAATTATAGAGATTTTAGTATATTTAACTTTCTCAATTGTAGTCAATTTTAAAGAAAGAAAAATATTAAAAATTTGAAAGAAGTATTTAAAATAGTAAATAATATGATTAAAACTTGAGAGCATATTCTATTTTGATTAATTTTATGTTTTTAAAAAGTGAGCCTTAAAGCAACCGATTTGTAACTATAAGATTATATGTTCAAATAACATAAATAACTTATTTATAAAAATATAAAAGAAAGGCCTAAGTACAATATAATTCTTTCTAAACTCTCTTAAAGTGAGTAGCTTTTTATACGAGGATTAGATCTCCTATTATAGTTATGATGTTCCTATCATATCTTGTTAAATCTTATCTACACATCTATATAAATCTTACATAAATATATAGATAAAATTTAATAAAATAAGATTATAATAAAGTAACTGAAACAGAAGATTTGATGTGTTTTACACCTTGTTTAATTTTATGCTTTTAGAAATTGAAACTGACCTACTTCTTACTACACTGGACAATTAAATGACTCAATCAAATAATCATTTAAAAATACGTATTTATTATACATAAGCGGAATAATCCTAAGAGACAATTATTACAATAAAAACAAAAATAACTTACCGCAGTTATAAAACAGAAGATTCGAATCTACCTCGGAACATTCCAAGAATAATATGCGAATCTGACGGCTATAAAGTTCCTCATGGAAAAAGCATAAATAGTCTCCATCATAAGTCCCCAAAGCATACTTCATTAGAATCGTATTCCTAGCGTCAGAACCACAAACACAGACACACAAACATACACCTCACTGCACACAATTTCGGACCCCACAGTTTTTTTGCCAACTCAGACATGCAACAACCCTACCAGCAACAAATAGCAATACCAATCATAAAATCTCCGTTGCTTCTGCCTCTCTGCCCGTCGTCCAAAGTCTCCACCTTCCCTCTCTCCGCCGGAAAATTTCCATTTCTGGCGGCGGGACGGAGGGTTAGCCAGCGTTTCCCATCTGGGTTTTCGTTGGTTTTGTCTCTCTTTGTTTCTTTTCGATCCGTAATACGTTTATAAGTTTGCTTGTGCTATTTCATTGCTTTCTTGTGTCTCTGGTCATTGATTATACGAACATGGCGGTGAGAGTGGAGTCTCCGAAGAAGGCGTCCATTACGGAGGTGTTGCAGAGAGTCTATGGGAATTTTAGCTCTAGCGGTAGCATCGGAAGCTTCAACGGTCACCACCATCACAAAAGGTACCATGTTCATGAGATGGAGGATGATTTTGAGGACGATGATGGGAACATGGAGCTTGTTCAAATGGGTGCAGAGAGAACCAAGAATGTGCTCATCCTTATGAGTGATACAGGTGGTGGTCATCGTGCCTCCGCTGAAGCCATTCGCGATGCTTTCAAGCTCGAGTTTGGTGATGAGTACAGGGTACGCGTATAGAACTCAATTTTGCTATATTTCTAGAATTTGTTCTTATTTCTCATGATCTTGCCTTTTTATCCGGTCTTTTTCGGCGTGTTAAGGTGAGCACTGCACGCCTTTTTGTTTCTTCTTCTACTAAATTTTTGTCTCTGTTTCTTTGTTTTGCAAGGATTCAATCTCTGAATTTTCTTGCCTGTGGTTTTTTCTTCTGTTTTTGAACGTTAGCGAAAGACTTACAAAGATCTTAATCAATTGCTTATCATTTTTCCAATGTTTGAATTTCATTTTGTCGTTCTCCTCTCCCCACCTCTGTCTTGCAGAAAACGACGATGACCAACATTTTAATTTTTGACTTTTTTTTCCTCATAATCAATAAATTCCTCCAGGGATTTTCCTATATTTGGAATATCTCAGAAACAGTTTCAGCTTTTCCTCTTGTTTCAGGTAATTGTGAAGGATGTTTGGAAAGAGTACACTGGGTGGCCATTGAACGACATGGAAAGACAATACAAATTCATGGTGAAGCATGTCCAGCTATGGAAGGTTGCATTTCACAGCACCTCTCCGAAATGGATACACAGCTGCTACCTTGCTGCAATAGCAGCCTATTACGCCAAGTAAATACTTTCTTTTGCTATTTTAAGAACTTTTATCAGCCCATTTACTTGTTTCCTCAAGGTGTAATTATTTATGCTGCTAGAAACTAAAGATGGACAAACGAATCAAGGATTGGTATTTAGATTCAAAGTACGATCGTAATTTCTAATTCTAGTTTTGTATGATTTGAAGGGAAGTGGAAGCTGGTCTAATGGAGTACAAGCCAGACATCATCATCAGTGTTCATCCCTTGATGCAGCATATTCCTTTATGGGTTCTTAAATGGCAAGGCCTTCAAAAGAAAGTGGTTTTTGCAACAGTTATCACAGATCTGAACTCTTGCCACCCTACATGGTAAGTTTATAGGTCATTTCAATTGCAAATTACCTCTTTTGTCTATCCCAAAGTTACTAACACTAAAAATGTTTCAGGTTTCATCCTGGGGTTAATAGATGTTATTGCCCGTCAAAGGAAGTAGCAAAGAGAGCTGCATTAGATGGACTAGAAGAGTCGCAAATTCGTGTTTTTGGCTTGCCGGTTCGTCCTTCTTTTGCCCGTGCAGTCCTTTCCAAGGTATATCTAATTGTGATCGTGAATTTATATTAACATTTGCAACTGCATTGGGTTCTGAGTATGTCTGCATTTCGACTTTATGACTGTAGGATGAGTTGAGAGCAGAACTCGGAATGGATCCTGATCTTCCTGCGGTTTTGCTGATGGGAGGTGGTGAGGGTATGGGACCTGTTGGTAAAACTGCTAAGGCCCTTGGAGAATCACTGCAGGATAAAGAGACAGGAAAACCAATTGGCCAGTTGGTTATAATCTGTGGTCGCAATAAGATTCTTAAATCTACTTTGGAATCTGAAGACTGGAAGATCCTGGTTAAGGTGTTGGTTCTTGTTTCTGAAACCTGATTGATCATTTTTTTACAAATAGAACATCATTGACTCTTTCCTCTTCATTCCTTCTTTTCCGAATTGCAGGTTAGAGGATTTGAAACACAGATGGAGAAATGGATGGGAGCTTGTGACTGCATAATTACAAAAGTATGTACGTTACAGAAAGTTTGCGACCCTTTTGCTCATTGTATGATTACCTTTGATGTAACCGATTTCTTGAACTTCTGGGTTATATAGGCTGGACCTGGTACAATTGCAGAGGCTCTGATCCGTGGACTTCCTATTATTCTCAATGACTACATTCCTGGACAAGTAAGTGATACAAGTTCTGCCACTGCAGCTGCTTAGTGAAACCAAATAGTAATTTTATCTCATATTCTTCTCCTTCTTAAATCTGGCAACTCCAGGAAAAGGGCAATGTTCCTTATGTTGTCGAAAATGGTGCTGGTATCTTCACCAGAAGTCCTAAAGAAACAGCAAGAATTGTGACAGAGTGGTTCAGTACCAAAAAGGACGAACTCAAGACAATGTCAGAGAATGCACTTAAACTAGCCCAACCTGATGCGGTGTTCGATATTGTCAGGGACGTTCATGAGCTTGCTGAGCAGCGTGGTCCTCTTGCCAATGTTCCATACAAATTGACATCATCATTTACAAGCATAATATAATTGGGTACTCCTCTGAGTTCAACTAACAATAATGCAATGTACAGCTAGAAATGGTAGCAGTATCATTCTTTGTCCAGGGAAAAAAAAATCGGATGTAAATTCTTAAGCATGTCACGTTGTTGTTTTTGCAGAAGTTAGATTGTTGTGGAAGAAGGTGATCGTGTTGTTGTTTCTTTTGTCGTTACGTTTCAATGTTCCAGAGCTCTAATCTGCTCTAATCAACTGTTCTTTATGTGAAACATGTAATGCTTGACTTGGAATCACTTCTGACATAAGGTCGCTTAAAAGTTGAGAAATCCTATGAAACTGAAGCACACAGACATGTGAAACTTGGTACAGAAGCAAATCAAGTAAAAACAACATCTTAAGGCTGTCCTCTCAATTCATGGTACTCTGTCATGCAAAAGAAGGCCCTGGAAAGAACATGCAGTGCACGTTCCGGACAAGCTATGATCAATGTTATGTAATGATTAGGAATCTGAATCTGGATGTGATTACCTTCTCAATTTGAAAATTAATGTTGGTTAGAGGAAAATAAAGAAATGAAGTTATTGTCTAACGTAGAAGTCGTGTGGTGCGGTTGATGTGATTACCTTCACTTGGGGAGAGGGGACAGGCATGTGAATTAAACCTAGCAGCCATGTGAGTGTTGCAGAGCTTTTCTGTTTGATATAATTTTATTTAACTAAGATACAAACGTAACAGTTTATTATTTTATTATCAACCAAATCGATTGAGGATAATAAATTAAATTGATTCGGCCAAAAATCAAGGACCAACTCCAATATTATTAGATTGGAGTTTAATTATTATAATATAATTAAATTTAGATTCGAATTTGAATTTAATAAATATTTTAAAATTTAATTAATTATAATTAAATAAAAATTAATAAATTAAATTAAATTAAATTGAATTGAATTTTAATTTTTTTTTTAAGAATCATTCAACCGCTACATCTCTGATTATAATTAAATCATTTTTATTTCACCATCAAAACAAGTAATAATAATTGAAAAAAAGAAACAACTTTTGATTGCAAATTGCAGCAAAACGAAAATGATCAACAAAGCATGTGGTAATTTGGTAAAATGTCAAACGAAGGTATCTTCTGTCGTTTTGTCTTACGCCGCCGTATTAGGTCTCATACTTCACGTAAGCTTCGATCCATATTCCACGGAAGAAAGCTTCAACCACGACCACCACATCAACGCCGTCCGAAATTCTAACCTTTCCTGTCGAAGAAAGATTCAATCTTTCATCCACTCTTACTTTTTTTCACCTTCTGCTTGCGTCTCTTTGTTCTGATAATCTACATTACGTGAATCTTGAAGACAAGTTTACCTACCTACCTACTTTGTTATTACGAGTAGTCATCGGCCTCCATGATTAAGACGAGTGTGTAAAGTTAAGTTCATTTCTCAATAATTCAGATAACGGAGGAAATGCCGGAGCTTAAGGAAGTGAAAGTCCTTCTTCAGTTCTGCCCCAACAAAATTCTTGTCCCGTAGAGTTTAAGGCAAACGTGGAAGTGTTTTCCAAAGTCTAGAACCTTTGACCAACCAAAAAATGGAAGGTGATCCAAAGAAGCTGCCATCTGCCGTTCAACCTAGTAGGAGTGACAATGGATCAATCGATCGCTTAATCGAACTTAATCCAAACTTAATT
The DNA here is from genome assembly GCA_026413575.1 of Erythroxylum carthagenense. Lineage (NCBI taxonomy): Eukaryota > Viridiplantae > Streptophyta > Magnoliopsida > Malpighiales > Erythroxylaceae > Erythroxylum > Erythroxylum carthagenense. The sequence goes on along the minus strand of JANZLD010000007.1, from coordinate 64,392,712 downwards.
AAGCCCTAATTACAAATTATGGTTTACTAAATTAATGCCAATTTTTAATTTCGAAATGAATTGATAAAGTAAATTATTTTAAATGAAAATTTATATTATTGACTTGTAAATATTTTTACTGTAACGTAATAGATAAAGTGGCAGTAGCCATTAAGGAGTGGCCCTGCCCATTGAGAGACCAAGACTAGCAGACCTTGACAATAGTGAGTTGCATGGAAGCTGATGGGCCAAATTACTGTTTTAATTATTTAATTTCTACACTATATTGGATAAAATAATTTTAAAAATTGTCAAATGTTTATAAACTAAATGATAAACAGTATTGAGTATTTTTTGGAAAACAAATTCCAATATAGAAATAAAATAGAAAAGCACAAAAACCTACAAAAATTACACCGAAACACCCATTACGCATTGCGAAGACACACACACACATACAATCTGATGCAACAGAGGAACTAGAGCGAGAGTTTCAGTGGAGCAATCCTCATCCTCATCACCCTCAATGGACCCCCACCCTTGATCTTCCAATCCCAGCCGTTGATCTCCTGCTTCCCTTACCTTATGTCCTTCAAATCTAGGGTTTTCAATCGCCGCCGCTCCGCTGCAAATCTCCATCCATGTCATCAAAGATCAATCAACACCACCACCACCACCATCACCGCATCAACGGTCAGATTTTGCCGTCGCCGTGTCCCCACGTCGCCGAGTTCCGCAACCGTAATGGCGCCAAACCGTTTCGCGCCCTCCAGGACTGCCTCCGCGTGAAGCCGCCGGGAGGCCGAGCCGCCATCCACCGCGATCCTTCCGAGATCCCTCGCTGCGGTGTGTGCGGAGAGTCGGCGCGTCCCCGTCTCTACGCATGCGTTGCTTGCGCCGCCCTATCCTGCCACACGCCGTCCGGCCACTCCCACGCTGCCGCCCATGCCAGCTCTATGCCGCCTGGTCACGAGATCGCCGTCGATGTCGACCGTGCCGAGCTCTTCTGCTGCGTGTGCCGTGATCAGGTCTATGATCGCGACTTCGATGCCGCCGTGGTCCTTTCACAGACCTCCACTCTCAAATCTGCCACAATCAACACCGTCAAACCGGAGAACCTACGCAAAAGGCGACGAATAGATTACCGGCCGTGGTCGCCGGAGATCCAAGAGCGCGCTCTGATCGGAAACGGCTCGAGTCCGTTGGATTGGAGCTCAGATCCGCCGTGGGGGTTGCGAGGATTGAACAACCTTGGAAACACGTGCTTTATGAACTCTGTTCTTCAAGCATTGCTCCATACGCCTCCGTTGAGGAACTATTTTCTCAGTGATCGGCATAACCGTTACTATTGTCAACAAAAGAATGGACTTTCGTGTAATAGCAATGGTTTTAATACGAATAATAACGGTAGAAGACGAAATGTAGGTGGTGGAGATAATAAAACCGCAAGGTTATGTTTGGCATGTGATATGGATGCTATGTTTTCGGCGGTTTTCTCCGGTGATCGGAAGCCTTATAGTCCTGCAAAGTTTCTGTACAGGTATATATATGACAGTGTATATTGTGGGTTTGTGTAAAGGAACGTTCTTTTTTATGTGCGAAGTGAGGAGTTTGTTTTAATGGATACCTTGTGTATAATGCATGTACAACAATATGGGTACTGATCCTATACATTGTGGGGTTTGTCAGAAATTTTATAGCCTTTTCAGTGTTGTTGTTAGAGATCTTTTTTGATGTTTGTTATGTAAGAATAGGAAAGAACTGAAGACAGTACCTTGGAACTTACTTTGACTTTTGGCATGTAGGGTTGTACTCATTAGTCATGATTTGCGGTCTTTTTGTTCGGGGATTTTATGAATTTTGGTTTCATTTGTTACAGTTGGTGGCAACATGCTGCAAACTTGGCGAGTTATGAGCAGCAGGATGCCCATGAGTTTTTTATTTCTATGCTCGATGGGATCCATGAAAAGGTGGAGAAAGATCGTTGCAAGCCTCAGAGTCAAGGTAAAGACTGTTTGGTTTTCAACGATTTTTTCCAGATTTTATGCCTTTTAAGGATGCCAGTTTTGAAGGAAACATTAAGGTGCACTTGTGCTGGAACATGTGCTGACTCATAGGTTCCATATGCCGATAAGCTGTGTAATAAATTGTAATCATACTGTATCCAATGAAAATCAGTGTTGATGCTTGTATTTGATTGGCAAAAGAAATCACATTGTAGTCTTCTGGTTCCAGGTTTCTACACTTTACTAACTTATCTGGGAAATGATTGTTCTTATAAGCACAATGTAAATGTAAAAGATTTTTTTTTGTTATCAAGGCAGTTCCATTTTTATTCTCTATTTTGATGTTGCAATGAGGTCACGACTTCATTCTTATGGATTGCTTCACCTCGCTTGTGTGTATATAAGATCGAATATCAGTTAGCTTGTTTGGTCAAAGCCAATTTGTGTGATTTCTTAAGAATTATGTTGAAGTAGTATTCACCCGTGTAGATTTAGAATGTCATGAATGGAACATGAAAAGCTCGTGTTTTAAGTGGCAGCCGCTTGTAATAGGAGGGAGTTATCGAGGGTTTTGGCACAGTAAGTGACTAATTTTCTGATCAGTGGCGCCTAGAGGAGTGGTGATTGTTATGGCCCCTAGATTGAGGTTTCTGACTTTTAAGGTTGAAGACTGTCAACCTTAAGTTTTCTTCAATGCGCACAACCCTATTTTCTTATGTGAATACATCTCTTTCATCACATTGGTCCAAAGTAGTACCAACCACAGTAACTGTAACTTTTAACTGCAGGGTGTGGTTTTAGGTTCCTTTGTTTTTGCTTTAGGAGTTGACAAAGTGCTCATTTAGGGGTAAGTCTCAACATCAACTTGCAGACTTGATGGTGTCATCTGCTTTAATTCCAGTAAGTCAACTTTTCCTTAGACTACTTGGTTTCATCATAGGGAATTGTCACCTGTTAGAATACTCGTGTTAATTCCACCTTTGTCCTTCTTGGGGTCTTACCTCGTTGAAAAGTTGATCCATTCCAGGGGCTAACAAGGGTGGTTGCACTAGGTTCACATCCTGCCTAAGGCTTATGTTGCATACTTCTTGAGCTTCCTTGTTTATATTGCTTTAGGATGAAACTTCCTCTGTAGTTTTCTTTTCATGGTGATACGGAATAGTTATTTGGTGTAGGTGCCTATCAAGAGAAAGAATCACTAATGTTACCAAGTTGGGAGAATAGATTGTTAAATCCAGGAATTGAACTAATATCTAGGCTGCTAGTAGCTAATAGATTACTTTGATTGAATAGTGTGCTCTCTGGAATCATTTGCTGGTGACGTGTCCTAACATTGATCTGGAAGCATTTTAGATGGGTTTTCTTTATTTTGTAATGTGATATGAATCAGATTTGTAGGTTAAACTTCGTAATCCCTTACAGTCAAAGTTTTAATACCACCTTGCTTTTAATGCAGGTCATGGAGAATGTTGTATTGCTCATAAAGTGTTTTCTGGTATCTTGAGATCTGATGTCATGTGTATGACTTGTGGTTTCACCTCTACAACGTATGACCCATGTGTTGACATTTCACTGGATTTAGAACCCCACCAAGGAGGTTCAGCAAAGACGGTGTCGACAAAGGCTCATCAATCTTGCAATGGTGAGGCAGATTGCAAGAATTTGGGCCAACATTGTGGGATATCTACACTGATGGGGTGTTTGGATCGATTTACTAGACCTGAGAGACTGGGATCTGACCAAAAATTCTTTTGCCAGCAGTGTCAGGTGAGGCAGGAATCTCTCAAACAGATGTCTATAAGAAAGCTTCCTTTGGTTTCTTGTTTCCACATTAAAAGATTTGAGCATTCGTCAATGCGTAAAATGTCAAGGAAGATAGATCGATACTTGCAGTTTCCGTTCTCCTTGGACATGTCACCTTACCTTTCTTCTTCTATCCTGAGGAGTCGATTTGGCAATAGGATTTTCCCATTTGATGGAGATGAGCCAGACGCATCAAATGAGATGCCAGCAGAGTTTGAGTTATTTGCTGTGGTGACTCACACGGGTAAGCTAGATGCTGGACATTATGTTACATATCTGCGTCTGAGTGATCAATGGTACAAGTGCGATGATGCTTGGGTCACTCAAGTCAATGAGAACATTGTGAGGGCCGCCCAGGGGTACATGATGTTTTATGTACAGAAAATGCTTTATTACAAAGCAAGTGAAAAACAAGCCACTACGTGATTCAATGCCAGAAAGGGTAAAACGGTGATCAACTCACTTGTGCAAGCGAGAAGTTGTATCAATGACCAACATGAAATTTACCAACGCAGATGCCATGGCTAACCTTTGCAAGCCAAGAGGAAAAATAACAATGACCCAGTTTCTTGCACCGTGGAAGTTCCTACATGACCGCTATCTGAGTGGTACTTTTATTGATGAGTTGGAACATAAGTGGGCCTAAATTTTTGAGGCACTTCAACATTGGGAACATTACGTTTTGTGGAGGTACATATTACTCTTTTTAAGTGATTCCTGATTTGATTTTTTCCGCTTAAGTTTCCTTTTATTCTCATTCAAGTGTAGGTTGGATTGATTCTTTTTTCTCCTCAAGGTCCTCTAGAGAGGTCAAATGCTTGGGAATGTAGTTCACCACTGTACCAATCCTTTCTTACCGGGTATATGAATTACAGAAGGTTTACTATGAAAGGCAATCGCTTTGCTTGCCCCTTTAGATAATTGTTTTCTAAGCTTACCCAGAAAAAGATTTACCGAATATATCTTCTTGATCATTGCTCAGTCAAATAAGGATACTTCAGATATTCGCAGGGGGTCCTCTGAAAATCCCTGCTCTACACACATTTGTATGGTATAGAAATATTTCCAATTTTATAATGATCTGAAGTGACATTTCAAATTTGCAAAGATTACAATTGGCCGAACAAGACAAGTCTGATCGAAAACTACCCTCTTGGAAGGATTGGGAAGTATCATTTCTTGTGGACCTTTCCCCTGAAGGCTCGCAAAGTCACCTTGCAAGTTACCATAGTAACATTTCAATGTTGAGAAGTATAGATAAATAAAGTTACCTTTCATTTTCCCATCATTTAGGTTCTGTCTAGTTGTGATGCTTGAGCTGCCACATGTTTCGGCCCAATGACACCATCCATACGCTTATGCTAAGCCTCGGTTAGTCAGTTGCCTTTGCTTTCACATAAGTATGTGAATGGATGGAGTTGTCTCTTCACATTAATATTGGGCAGACGCATAAAAGGGTAATGCATTTAATTGTTATATAGAGATTTGTTGCATCTGAAAATTTGTGGATGTGAAAAGAAGAAATCTTGACCACTTGATCCATTTGTCCTCAGTTCTTTTACCCTGTCCAAGTCCATGAATTGCCATCGTTTCATGCTATGGAAGCATTTAGGCACCGAAAGTTACTGTAGCTTCAACTACACGAGTATATGTTCTCCATCCACTTCTGTCGTTTTCCATATCTACAACGATTTCATATCCATTTGTTGAAGCAACTTGGTGCTGATAAAGCATAACTTACCAAAGCACAAATGCCTTATATTTTTCGTGAATCTAACCCCAATATCAAGTTTAAGGGCAATCGCATTCTTACTAAATTTTTGGTCCATTAGTTTCAAGATATAATCGTTAGTTGAATCCTATAGCTGCGTGTTTACTTTTAACTTGACTTGTGTTTAAAAAGTTGTCTGCTTGCTTGCTGCTTTTAACCAATATGGATGGTACAAGTTATGAAGCTAAAAGTTGTGGTCATTTCTCTAAGAAAGCAGGTGATGAGAGATATGGCACGCTGTCAAATGCAATGAACTCTTGTCAGATGTAATTTCAACTCTTTATTGACAGTTTCGAACAGAGTATACGTGGTTCTTGCTTGATGCTGCTACACCTTCAAAAAACACTACCCTATCATGTTCCGAAACAAAAGCTTACCAACACTAATTACTGAAAGGTTTAAGAATCTAATGTCTCTTACGTACGTCCCAAGTTCACGAGGCTCGTGCATTTTTAACTCCTTTTGCCTTAGCTCCCCAACTTAAGAACATGAAGACCAATAATGTCAGCAAAATCAGCCGAGACGTAGAAAGGTCGTGTTTATTCTTGGGATTTCGGGGGCTATCTTCTTGATCTTTTGGGAAATCCAATCTGAAAGATTGACTATTACGAATCCCACAAACACCTGCAGGACCAACCAATGAACTATTATCGATCTGAGAAAGAGTTGATCAAACTATTAGTTCTAAGCCTGTGAATGTTTCATGTTATAAGTTCACCTGAGCTGCACCAAGTAGATAAACTGCAGAATAACGTTGTCGATGTATCGCCATATCCTCCAACATGGCCACTGGTATGGTTAAGGAGATGCCAAGAGCAGCCACTAGTGGGTTAGTCCACACAACACCTAATGCCCTGAAGATAGCAATAATTCCACTTGCTCAGACAAAGAACGTAAAGATAAAAGCTGAAAACGATATTTGTCTTCGCATACCAGAAGTAGTCACACAGAACGCTTCCAACCAAACAGTTAGCAAAAATGATTCCTATGAGTTTAGCTGAATGTGGAAACGAGAACTTGGGTTCCATTCCCATGGCGTTGAGAGGCCAAACTGAAGACATTAAGAAAACCAGTTAAACCCTGTAAATGATGAAAAGTTAAAAGAGTATATATGAGAAGAATTTTGCTCGTACCAAGCCACCAAAGGGATATTAGTGTGAATAGTCCAATAAAACCATACAGCTTCTGCATATCGACCTTTCGTCCATCTTTTCCAGCTAACTTCTTCAGCAGCACTGTCAGTTGATTTCTGTCAGTTTTTCCCACAACATTGGAAACTATACTTTTGATTTTTACCAAAATCCTTAACAAACTTAAGAAGATTTCACCTGTAAATAGAGCATAAGTCAAAGCTGAGAGTGCTGCCAATAGGTCGCCTGTAAGAGAATTCTTGTGATCACTGTCCACCGTAAGAAAGATTGCAGAAAAAATGATTAGTTTCTCCTTGAAAACCTTCATAGATATAGCTGTAAGATTACAAACATTTAACTTTTAATCTGGAAATTTGGATCCTTGTGCAATCTCCAATAGTACATACCTGGTTGAACTTGAATGTGATTTATCTGCAGACCATGTCTTCCCAACAGTTGTCATTCCAACACCTGCCATGCTGACAATAACAGAAATTACTTTGACTAAGTTGATCTTGTCCTCACCCAGTATCGCCCCAATTATTAGAGTAAAAAGGCCTGAAGTTGAATTCAATAATGTTGTATTGGCAACCGTTGTTCTTGCAAGTGCAGCATTTGTTAGATACTGCAAACATCAAACCACTGATTTAAAGAGGGTACCCCTTGGAAAAATTGTTCACTTTTACCTCACTCAACAATTTTAATATATGTTCTTATCAGTTTGCAGAAGCTATTCACGAACCCCGTCTGAGAATTTAAGAAACCTTAGTCATAAGTGAACTTATCTTGCTTGTTTCTTCTATTTTATTCGTTTTGAACAAGTCATATGTTCAAGAAAACTTCAGGTTCATTTTATCGAATCAGCTTTCTGTCAGAGATATGGGGGAGAGAAAAAAAAACCATCCATGCCAAGGTTGTATACCTCCGTGGAAAACCAGATAGGTGCAAAGAAGAAGCCGATGATGGCAGCTCTTTTTGTTTTCTGATAAGAGCTAAGTTCCTCCATGTCCGTACCATCATTACTTTGAGGGGCTATAGGATTTCCATTTTCCATTACTCCTACATCTACCACAGCAGAGTCTTTGTTAACAGCAACACCTCGTTGTTCAATGTCAAGATTAGCTACACTGTTATGTTCCACAGGTTCAGGAGAACCATCATCATCTCCTGACTCGTCACTGCTTGCTGCATTATTGACACCTTTACGAGATCGATTTCTCAAAGACATTTCCCACCACTCCTTGATGAATCCAATGGGAAGGTAAAGAACCAAGAGTGAGGTTCCAATATAAGCCATCATAAAAGGGTGCTCATAGTCTGTGAATACGCCCTGTTGAACAATGACAAGTCAGTTGAAAGCTCTGGCAGAGGGCAAACTGTATGTCCACGACGCAAACATGTTTTTGTACAAAGGAATTTAATGATGAAATGCTGCTTTTAAGCCAAGAGCAAGAACTGAAGAACACAAAATTTGGGTTTTTTTTAACAGTATCTGATGCATCCATTATTCCTACGGACTTTGAACAAAATTATGAAGAAAGGAACTGTAGACCAGACGTGGTGCGGGATGTGGAAACTTAATATGTCAAATTATTAATCAATAAAATAAAACATGTTCAAGATTACACATGCTGGGTAATGATTAAAGTAAGTTCCCATTGTCTGGGACAAAACTCCAAAACGAACAAAACCGTAATGATTGGTTGCAACATTAATCAAAAGGATAACATCATTGTCATTCCTAAAGCCTACATGACCAACCTAGACCACCTCCAAAGCTGAAATCAATAGAGGGACAAAAAGGAAAAATCAAATAGTTGGCAACTGTGGAACTTTCTCTATTTAAATTAAACACTGTTCAACTACCAACCACCCCCGCCAGCAAAACGAAAGAACTCATCTTTCATAATCTTCAGCGGATGATCTCAGGGATCGAACAACGATAGAACCCAAAAATAAAAGTAAAAGAAATCAAACCCAGAAAGGAAAAAGACGATATCTTCTCATTTACCGAAACTTGGAAGTAGATGATAGGTCATTCACTACGACACTATCCATGCACATACAGAGAAAGCCATTCAAAGGGAAAGAAAGAAGGAAGGAAGGAAAGAAAGAAGGAAGGAAGGAAAGAAAGAACAAGACCTGTGTAACCTCTGCACAAGTGACCCAAACTACAATAACACTGACGATAATTATCAAACCAATCTTGTACTTGCAACCCATCTTCGTCGCCATTATTTTTTTCTCTCTTATCTCTCTTGGGTTGCTATAAAGATGGAAACTTTATGAGGAAAATCCGAGGACAAAAAAAAGAGGAGAAAAACGGTTTACAAAGCCTAAAGAACGTCTCTGCCTCTTCCTTTCTCAGTGATAAAGACAATATTCTCATCAACCAAGAAGAGAAGAGAATACCGACCCTTCTCTCCTTTTCTCCTTCTAAAAATTATATGGCCAATATCACTTCTCATCAAAGAAGAAGAGAATACTCAACTCTCTCCTTCCAGTCTCTTCTCTACAACCTCTGTGCTCTTATATTGTCTAACGTCTTTGTGCCGTGTACATGGAAAACACACAATGTAGAAGAGAGAGGGATAGATTTGTGTGTTATGGTGAGTGGGACCATACTCATCTGAGGTGCCATTGGTTGGTTGGCAGCCACAAAAGGAATAATGGTGCGTCCAAGCTCGAGAAATGTGATGATACAGTGTTTGTTTTGTTACAAATGTTATTAAGAACAAAGTTCCATGACAACTACACCACGTGACAAAATAACAAGATTACCATATTCTTCCTTCAACCTCCGCTGACTTCTTCCTCCTCCATTTCACCATTTTTATCTTTTTAACTCATTCACTGGTTCGTACTTTGATTCACCAAACGAATATGTCGAAATGATCCCACAACAGGGTTCAATTATTTTTGGTGATGGGGTTCGTTTGTATTGTTTGTTTTGAATTGAAGCAGACGAGAAGAGATTTGGGAGGTCGATAAATAGAGTCTGTGGACCACTCACCGATAAGAGACTCCCTTGTCTGTGTCTATGATCTCCGTCGTCGTCGTCATCACCATCACCATATTCTGCTTCTGATTTTTCATTAACGAGTATTACTATAACAACAAGAATGTCTTTTGTCTCTTTGTCTTGAAGAACCGAAGCAAAGCAAACAAAACAGGCAGAGGAGCAAGCACGTCCTTGGGTTCAGGGGCATTTCATAATCATACCCTTGCATTGCATTATTACACGACCCCACCACCGGAAAATGAGACCGCCTCGTGTCGGAGCCATGCGTTTGTGGGCCGCCAGCCAACCAATTTTGTATATAAATATTCGTGACGCGGTGGTGCGCAACAGTGGGGGCTCGTCCATCGTCATTCTCAATAAGGAAAAGTAATAGGTTTCTTTTTTTTAATTAAAAGTAATAGGTTTCTTAAAGAGTCCAACTTTTCAACAATACTGTTTCCATTTATTATTTTTTTCATTTATTAATACTATATTTTTGTCATTTATAAAATTATATAATATCTCTTTTGTGATTTTTAACTATTACATAAATAATTTAATTTAAAAATACATACTCGCTAGCGTATTTATTACATAAAGTTTAAAAATTATGTTGATAAAAATAAAGAGTTTAAATGTTAATATTGACGTATTTTGTAATTATTAATACATTAGTATATTAATAAAGGCTATTTAATTATTTAATACATTCGTATATTCTTCTTTGGATACAAAGTAGAAATTCATTTATTAAATATATTAAAATATAATTTTCCTAAAAACATATATTTTTATATCACATGATAGTTGCAGATTATATTTTTGTTGTCTATCAGGTCTTAACATTTCGTAAAAAATTTAAGTTAATTTATCATTTTATAAATAGTATTAACGTTTTCTAAATCATATCCTTAAGGATTGTCGAGCTGGTAGAGTAGAGAGGTACGAGACTAAGGCCCTGTTTGGCAATCAACTGATAGCTGATTCTATCAGCTGTTAGCTAATAGCTGATTATGGCGTCGTTTGGTTAGTTACCAATAAGCTATTTTTTCAGCTGATTGATATGCTTCAGCTGTTTGACTATTCAAACAGCTATAAAAGCTATTTGGAGAGCAACTGATCCCATGGCTGTTTGTCTTCAAACAGCCAAAAATGAAAACGCTCCTATAGAGGAGCGTTTTCATCAAACAGCTAAATTAATTTTTTCCAATGCCGATTTTGTCCTCTTTGTTACAGTCTCATTCCATTCATTTTCTCTAGATTCTTTACTTTCTATTGGGATTGTTAAGGATTGCTGCTTGGGATGAATGATTCAAAGTTGCCCTCCATGTTGTGATGAGACACGGTTAAATAGTTTGAGTAAGCATGCATTATCATTGTCGATGTTATCGTGATACCCTTTTGGTTTTCTTATTATTTTTTGTTGTTAATATAATAATAATAATAATAATAATAATAATAATAATAATAATAATAATAATAATAATAATAATAATAATAATAA
>JANZLD010000007.1:64348496-64361405 GCA_026413575.1 Erythroxylum carthagenense | reverse complement strand
ACGATAGGAGATAACACAAAATATTTACAGCAGCAGAATATTTACAGTAGCAGAAGTTTAAACGTAGCGGAAGACTAAGTCAACTTTCTGGTACATTATTACTTAATACCCTTTTATTTTTCATTAATACTGTCTACTTTAGAAGGTGATAAATTAAGAATAGAAATATATTATTTAATTATAATATAATGTATAAAAATATATATTATCTTAATAATGTAATATTGATTGGTGATGTAGACCCAACCTATGCTCTTCCATGTGATGTATTTTTTTGCGATCATTTTTGCAATTATATGAATATTTTTCTTATTTAATTAAGTGCTTCCAAAACTTGGAAATTAAAAATTGGTTTTACTGGATTCGACAATAAATTCACGGTTTCACTGACGCAATGCGCCACGTCACCCTCTCAACTCGTGCTTTTTTCTCCGCTAGCTGAAACTGTTCGTCACGAAACGGTCGTTCACTCCTATCCGTCACCAAGTGCTGAGGTAGTACTGCAGCTGCAGGGAAGCCAATCCGAAATCTCAGATACGATGTCGTTGAATTCGCATGACCCCGAGTCTGTGACTCAACCGCTTCTCTCTTCCTCTCCGTCGCTTCGCTCCGTCACGAACTCCACCTCTCAGGTTGCCATCGTCGGCTCCAATGTCTGTCCCATCGAAAGCCTCGACTACGAGTATGATACAGAAACTCACTGTGAGTGAGTGTGTGTGACTCGTTGACTTTGAAATGATTCGTGATGTGGTTGTTTTTTGTTTGCTTAGGATTGCGGAGAATCATTTCTTCAAGCAGGATTGGAGGAGTCGCACGAAGATCAAGATATTCCAGTTCGTGTTCATGAAGTGGTTACTCTGCTTCTTCATCGGCGTTATTGTTAGTCTCATCGGATTCGCCAACAATCTCGCTGTTGAAAATCTCGCCGGTGTCAAGTTCGTTGTTACTTCCAATATGATGCTCGCTAGAAGGTACCAGTAGACAGTAGTGCTTGTGTTCGATTTCTGCTTTTAAGCTTTAATCTTCTTTTGTAAGTTATTTTAAATTATTTGTTACTATTGTTGATTTTTTTAGGAGTTAACGCTTTTTTTTCACCATTTTTTCTTTGTTTTACTTGCAGATTTGGAATGGCTTTTACTGTGTTCTCTGCTTCTAATTTTGTTCTAACGCTGTTTGCGTCTCTCATCACGGCTTTTATATCTCCGGCTGCGTCCGGTTCGGGTATTCCTGAAGTTAAGGCTTACCTGAATGGTGTGGATACGCCAGGAATTTTCTCCTTGAGGACTTTGGTTGTAAAGGTAAATGATTTTTCAGAGACGTCTTCTCAAGGCTTGTTTACGTCATTTTATTGGTTGATCGCATTTTCACCGTCAATGAGGGAGTTTTTTGTGTGTATATAGCTGATCTCTAAAGACATTTGAATAGTAATATGACACTCGATATAGACAAGCTTAAGCTTTTGTTTCTTTACCTGAGTGTTGCTGTAGGAAGTTGTAGTTAGTGATTGTTTCCTTACTTCTCGTTGTTCAATGTTCCCAAAATTGATGTGCGGTTCCATTAAGGGGTTATAGCTAGCATTCAAGACTCAAGTTGAAATACCCCAAAATTTTCAATCTTGATCAAGGAAATGAAGATTATCTGTAACATGGAAAAGTTTCTGGTTGTCAAATATAAGTGAAGGCAATTGCACTAAGACAATTCAATTAAACCTGATAGCATTATTGAAATAAGTAATGCTAACTTCTGTTGGCGTAATTTCCTAACTGTTCAATATAACAACCGCCTCTTATGCACATCCATTGTGTACTTTCCTCCTTGATATATTGTTTAAACCCTGTCAGATATATTGCTCAAGGCGGTTTGTTAAGTGCTTCTTGTATTTAGTAGATTGTGAAGGCGTGCAGGTCTTTCTGAGTCTTTTTTATCTTACACAAATGACAAGTGAAAGTTGCACATTACTTTTCTTGTTTTGCAGATTATTGGGAGCATTACTGCAGTGTCATCGTCTCTCTTTGTTGGAAAGGCAGGGCCCATGGTGCATACTGGAGCATGTGTTGCATCATTGCTGGGTCAGGGTGGATCGAAGAAATATGGATTGACATGGAAATGGCTTCGGCTCTTCAGGAATGATCGAGACCGAAGAGATCTTGTTACATGTGGAGCAGCTGCTGGAATCACTGCAGCATTTCGGTCCCCAGTTGGTGGTGTGCTTTTTGCTCTTGAAGAAATGGCATCATGGTATGCCCCTCATGAGGGAAATATTCACTGAACTGCTATTGACCCGTAGCAATCATGTTCATTGTGTTCCTAGCCGACTACAGAAAATGATAAGGCTTCAAGCGAACATTTTCCTTCCATTTACACTAACTTCATTGAGATGTTTTCATGACCGAAGGAAAATCTTTTTCTATATCTTTAGCTCTTGCTAACAATACGCTTTCATGAAAAATGGCAGAAAGCAGGGTTTCTTCATCAGATATTAATGCCATGATCTTTTTCTGCAGGTGGAGAAGTGCCCTTCTCTGGAGATCGTTTTTTACTACAGCTGTAGTTGCAATAGTTCTCCGAGCTTTTATTGACTATTGTTTCAGTGGGAAATGTGGACTTTTTGGTACTGGGGGCCTCATAATGTTTGATGCCTATTCAGCAAATATTACGTATCACCTCAGTGATGTACCTCCTGTGCTTGCCCTTGGGATCATAGGGGGTGTACTGGGAAGTTTTTACAACTTTCTTTTAGATAGGGTACTTCGCATCTACAACTTCGTTAATGAGTAAGTTCTTACTTTAGCTTTTGAATTTTTCCCAAGCACCTTCTCGTCATTATGGAAAAATATACTCTGACAATGATCACATTTATTTTTCTCTGTTTCCAGGAAAGGCGTCTTTTACAAAATTTCTCTTGCTTGTTCTATCTCCATTTTCACATCCTGCCTTCTTTTTGGGTTACCTTGGTTTGCATCTTGCCTACCCTGTCCATCTGACACATCAGAAGCCTGTCCAACAATAGGCCGGTCTGGTAACTACAAGAAATTCCAATGTCCTGATAATCATTATAACGATCTTGCCAGTCTTATTTTCAACACAAATGATGATGCTATCCGAAATCTTTTCAGCAGGGACACTGACTTTGAGTTCCAACATTCGTCAATCCTTATATTTTTCACAACTTGCTTTTTCCTCAGCATCTTTAGTTACGGAATTGTAGCTCCAGCAGGTCTGTTTGTTCCTGTTATCGTGACTGGAGCATCTTATGGACGGTTTGTTGGACTGTTAGTTGGTAAGCGCTCAAGTCTAAACCATGGTCTCTATGCTGTACTGGGCGCGGCATCATTTCTTGGTGGATCTATGAGGATGACAGTTTCCTTGTGCGTTATTATTCTTGAGTTGACCAACAATCTGTTGTTACTGCCATTGATAATGCTTGTTCTTCTTATTTCTAAGACTGTCGCTGATGCTTTCAATGGAAATATTTATGATCTTATCATGAAAGCAAAGGGTTTTCCTTATCTGGAGACTCATGCTGAGCCTTACATGAGGCAGCTGACAGTTGGTGATGTTGTGACTGGTCCACTTCAGCTCTTTGAAGGCATCGAGAAGGTTGGCAATGTGGTACATGTTCTCAGAAATTCAAGGCATAATGGTTTTCCTGTAATTGATGAACCTCCTCTCTCTGAGTCCCCTGTTCTCTATGGTCTAATCCTCCGTGCACATCTTGTCGAACTATTGAAGAAGAAAAGTTTCTCGTCTTCTCGAGTGCCACAAGGTTCTGATTCCCTGAAGCAGTTCTCTGCTGGCGATTTTGCAAAGAAGGGCTCAGGCAATGGTGACAAGATAGAAGATCTAGATTTTACTGAAGAAGAGATGGAGATGTTTGTAGATTTACACCCATTTACAAATGCGTCACCTTATACAGTCGTTGAAACAATGTCACTTGCTAAGGCCCTCATACTTTTCCGAGAAGTTGGTTTGAGACACCTGCTTGTGATACCCAAGATTTCTAGTGTAAGAATCTTCATCCTCTTTCTATTTTCAAATTACTTACCTTGAAATTTGCCTCTTCACTTCCTTCGAATGTTGCTCCTACTGATTGACTTATGTTTAGTATCTTGATCTTGAATCTACGTAGTTTTGAAATCCTTCCGTTGTATCAGTGCTGCATTACAGCTTTTGGTTTGAGTTGCAAAGTACTCCACTTATCTTGAACAACTTGCAATGATAAGCGATTGCTCGTTATCACAACTTTTGTTGCTTTCCAGTTGATTTCTCAAATTTGATAATGTTTTACTTGCTCATCATGTGCTTTCGACACAAACACGACTCCTTTTTGGATTGGTGATATGATTTCCTTTGTGGTTATTATTATTATTTATGTTATCTAATATATTTCTTCTTCTGTACATGCAATGCAATTCTAAATCTAGATATCCCATATTCTGGAGCTTTTTGCTAATGATTAATGTTTTGCAGAGATCCCCTGTCGTTGGTATATTGACGAGGCACGATTTCATGCCAGAACATATACTGGGTTTGCATCCTCAGCTGATAAGGAGTAGGTGGAAAAGGTTACGAATCAAGCTGCCACGCTCATTTAAGATTTAGGTGGCTCAGTCAAGCAATGGCTTAGCTTCAAGAATGAAATTGAAAAGATCCAATCATCAAGGATCATTTTTTGAACCTCCCACTTTCAATCAGAAGAAGCTCTCAAATTCTCTGGCCTTTTTTTGGTACAAAGTACGCATATAGAGCCAGAACATGGTCTTAGGATTCTTTGTCTGGGTTGGATACACATCTACAATGTATGTTAAGAATCAGTCCATCAATGGGGATAACAAGGCGCTGATCAGATGGTAACGACATTCTTTGATCACCAAAATGATTCCTTTATGTTGTAGAAAATAATGGAAGATCGATACTTTGTAGAACTAAAACTTCTATATGTACTTTTTCTTGAGAAAAGAACTTTATGGATGCTAATATGCTATTGATTCCGATATCTAAAAGTTGATTTGAAAAGAAAAAAAGTGAAATATCAAATGACGATCAGCAAAAATAACTTTTACAGGTGAAGATCAAAGTCACAATAGTTCTCTATACAAAACCAAAGGCAATCCATATATTCGAAGTATGTACGTCAAATTGGGGCAATACCAACAAGTCTTGAAGGTCAAGACAGAAGTCATCTTTTATGTCTTAACTTCAAATCTGGAATATGTCCACAGGATTTGCAGACAACATATGCTTCAAGAAGAAGACCATGAAACATGAGAACACTATATCTAAGATGACATACTAGCTCTCCTCGCACTCTTCAGGTAGTCTGCCCTTATTCCCCACAACTGCTCTCCAACCACTTTCATGTCTGGCCGATCGGATCGGATAGGTGCTGCACAATGGATTGCCAAAGCAAACATCTTCATTAGTATGTCTGTGTCAACCGTCTCTTCCATCAGGGGATCCATCATATCAGCTACACATCCTTCATTATACTTCCTAAACGCCTATACAAAGTTCAATACCACAAATTATGCAAGTTTTTTTTTTTTGCATTTGAAGGAAATCAGATTCTTGCGTACTAAAGCCTGGAGAATAAAGATATAAACTTTACCCATCTAAGGGTCACCCGCTCGTCAGCAGGCTTCCTCATTTCCACCGGACGGCGGCTGGTCAGGATTTCTATAAGTAAAACCCCAAAAGAGTATACATCACTCTTTGGAGTGAGTTGATAGGTTCTCATATATTCTGGATCAAGGTAACCCACTGTTCCTTTAACTTTGGTTGAAACATGAGTTTGATCAGAGTCCACTGCTCCAAGTCGAGCAAATCCAAAGTCGGCAACCTTAGCTCTCATGCTCTCTGTCAAAAGAATGTTGGATGATTTGACATCCCTGTGGATAATTTGCTTCTCTGTTATCATGCAAACAATGTGTAAGGCATCAAAGAAATCAGTAGGATTTGCACCTGTGAAGACTATAGTGCAACAAAATATGATAAGAAATGTTATCATAACACAGGCATTCTTATCTCAATTACCAAAAGATTAGACTCAAACTCTCATTTTCATTGCTCCTTCCACATATAAGAATAACAGCTGTACTGATTATAAACTATTAAAGTTATTCTCTGATTATAAACTATTAAAGTTATTCTCTGATTGGTTATTCAAGTTCTATTATAATTATAGTAGTAGCAGTAGTATCATCATCATCATCATCTCATATGTCCGTATTCTGTGAACAATATGATAAAACATGGATAATTTGTCTGACCTGCATATAGATGGAGGTAGGTTAGTGCATGAGCTATATCAATGCATACTTCAAGCCGTTGATTGAAATCTAGGATTTTTCCCCGCAGACCTACAGCAATTCCCATCAGAACTTTTAGCAAAAGGTCATTGCTTTGAAATATGTAACATTAAAGCTGCATAAGCTTACCATCCAAATGTTCTCTAAGAGTACCATTTGGCACATATTCAGTAATTATAAGACGCTCATTTCCTTTATCAACATAACCAAGTAACTTGACCAGATTTCGATGATCAATTTTTGCCAGAAGCTCAACTTCACTGCTGAATTCAGAGTGCAGGCTCTCAAAATGTTCCTACACATTGCGTGTCATGTCAACTTTAAGACCTTGTTCCAGATATCACAATCAAGACTTTGGGCCAAAGAGATTAAAATATCATCTTAATTTGAAAGAGATGAACGACTGAATAAATGAAAGAAGTAATCAAATGGTTCAATGCACCAGCAACATCGTTATGTGATTTGTTGCATGGGCAGCAAGTGAGTACATGTATTATCTACCACACAAATGAAGCATTAGTTCATACCTTCTTCGCTCGTTTTATTGCAACCACCTGCCCATCTTCTAATTGGGCCCTGTAAACAATTCCAAACCCCCCTTCTCCTATCTTAAGAGATGATGAGAAGTTGCTCGTAACTTTCGCAATCTGACGCGCGTTTAGATGAACTGAATGTAACCTACTGAGTTTTGGAGAATTGGCAAATCTCGAAGGACTAGGTGGCACACGAAGTGGACTCGGAGGGACTTTCTCAGCGGGAGAACTCACACCAAAAGAGGAAGTTGAATCTACCAGACAAGTACAAATTAGCATGTTGTGGACTATATCATGAAAAAAGAAATTACAGCAGAATTTTCTGAACTTGGTAAGAGTTGCATTAGCAAACATTTAGAAATACCAGAAGGGTCAATCATCAAAGTATTGAACTAAAAACCAATTGGCTTCATACTCACATGAATTTAGATCCTTTGACAGAACAGCATGGGTCGTCGCCCTCCTTTTCCCACAAAAACAGGGACAAAGAAAATTGCAACACATCACAACTATTCCGGTTGCTGCTATGCCAACTTTTTTGGAGGTTGAAATATTCACACCAGCATTCTTGTCTTTTGAAGGGATATCTTGAGCATTAGTATCTTCGCTAGCCTCTTTCTATAAAAGTTTTCTTCCTTGCTTCAACAGTAATGCAGCAGCTAAGACAAGTATACAATTAGAATAGTCCCGACACAATCTTGCGAATGAGAGAAACTTTAACAAAGGAAAAGAGATTTCTTATCTAAGCGCATACCTAATGAAAAGTTCAATTTATCACAGTAGCTACTTCTACTTCTACAATAACTGTGGAGAACACATTCATTTCCATCGTGGAAGTGAAGAAGCCTTACAAAAAGAATCTTCGTCTATAACATTACCATTAACCAAAAGCAATTCTTTATCGCTAAATTTTAAATAAGCTACGTGATCAGTATCACAAAGCTTTGACTGAATTTCAAGCCCAGAGCCAGATATTCTGATAACTTGCACTAATAGCAGCCAAGTTAATGTAGTTATAACCATTCTCAAAAAGAAGATGCCAAGATTCAAAGTTTGACAACTAAGAAACAACCGAATCATCTCTAGATTCTCAATTTGCAAGCTAAGTAAAGCAAAGTTATTGCCACAAACCTTCAGCATCCAACCAATCTGCTGCACAATTATTGCATTCAGCCAAGTGTCAGGAGTTCCCCAAAGAAGAAAAAGCGCCAGCAGTTCATAAAGCACCACTCTTTGTTTCCATCTTCAGTAATCAATAACCAAACAAGCTCAACTTCGGATAATTATTGTCAAACAACAGTCTTGGATAAGCTCAAACTTCAGATCCCACGAATACTTTCAAGGACTGAAAGAACGCCAAACATGCAAGATTCAATTTTTCACCGTCGCGACAAAAGTCCAAGCAGAGTCTTCCGACCAAGTTCCGCAAATTCAGGAGCATTCAATTGACGCGTATATCTCCAAAAACTGACAAAAACATTCACAGCCCAATTCATCAAAAAGCTCAGAGATCAAAATCTGAATCCCCACGGACCAAAAACTCGCCAAAAAAAAGAAGAATTATCTCACACCCATATCACCAGATCAACAAAGAAGAAACTACAAAACTCCACAGCCCAACAACAATTACAGAGAGAATAAAGCAAACAGCTTGAGTACCAAACCAAACCTGAAGGAGAAAAGGCAACTAAAAAAATCGACAGCCCACCAAAAGTTACAAAGAGAATAAAGCAAACAGCTTTAGTACCAAACCAATCCTGTAGGAGACAAAGCAGCTATCAGAGGACTAATCAAAGTAAAGGAAAAAGCAAAGGCAGGGCCGTGTCATCGGCTTTGGAGCAGGAAGAGAAAAAGCAATCTAATGATGTTAACTATTCTAGCTGTCTCTAGGAATTATTGAAACTGTTATTCGCGAGTAGATGACAAGAACCTTCAGAGCTGTATTTTGGTCATTATGTCACTCGGTTGGAACTTTCCTCTTACGACATTTGGACATCAATCCTGTCAGCCCTTGACAGCCTGTTTTGGAATTTGGAAGTGTAAAACCAGTTTCACGTGTTGTTGAATATGTAGTTTCCACCAGATTATTATAGTCCTTATCAAATAAACATAGCTTTCTTTTTTCTTACAGTACTGAACTTTCTAAGAACTTGCTTATGATGGTCATTGTTCACGCAATATTTTAATATCAATGTATTTTAAGTAGTATTTTAGATAATGCTATGAGAGTTTTCAAGTAGATGGTTCTTATTCTGGTTCTTAGAATACTAAAGTCGGCTCTGTTTCTCCCCTGTCCCTCCTCTGTTTCAATGGAACTAGTGATATTTGACTCAAATAAAACAAAAATCTGAATTGAATATTTGAATGGCTATATTTGCTTAGCAGAGGAGACAAATCTTCTGTTCTATTTATTGTGTTCATATTATGTTCATTAAAATTTTGTTCATCCATTTTTTCTCTCCTATTTATTTAACAGTTGAAACTTGAAAGCCCTTAAAATATAATAAAAACACGTAAATCGGAACAGACCTGCAAAGTGGTGAAACTGAAAGGCATTAAACTGATTGTACTTGGGGCCTTGCCCATAAATATGAAACTCATAAATGAACAGGTCTCTGCACTGAACTTGCATTTTTAGTTCTAGACCTTGGTGGGATCGGCATATTTAATAATCATCTTTACTTAGTTTGACTGCAAAAAAGAGAGAGGATATTCTTTGTTTCATTCAGTTCAATAAATTTTATAAAAATTAATAACTTAATTTAATTTGACTTGCATTATAAATTAAATCTATGGGCTTTAGCCTTATTGAGGTGGAGAAACAGAGAGTGCCAAGGCCCAGTAATTGAATGGGCCTTTGGACTTTTATGGGCTAATTTGTACAAGTAAGATCCAAACTCCAAGTAAATTGTTGTAGGCCTTATTAAAGGGAAGCAAACTAAAATATAAAAAAGAGACTTTTGGAACAAAAATTCAAATTTTTTTTATTTTTTATGTCTTAAAATATAAAAGAAATTTACGTATTTTATATTTAAATTAAAAATTGGATTCAATTATTTGGCAACCATAACATTAGTTAAGTTTAAGTGGTACCTTAATTAGAAATATTTGGAACATACAAAATTTTCAGTTATTATCATCATCACACTCAGTCCGAAGTCTCACAATAAAGCGAGATCTGGGGAGGTTTGATAGTAGACAGTCTTATTTTTACATAGTAAAAAATTCATTTATGATAAACTCACATGTAGATGTGATAATAAAAACACGAAACTCTCAATACATAGGATAAATGACTCAACACAGTCCAATGTTGTTTGAAGATATTTAATGTATTAAAAGTTAAAATCAAGAACTTGCAACCTACAAATATCTTAGAGTTGCATGTTCAACTTTCCTAAGTAATTCTTGCCCGTTCATCAATCTCTCGTGATGTGCGTAAGACAAAAGCAAACGGAGACATTCGTAGCCATGGCGGTGTTGTTTACTTGTATTCTATAACCTCTTGTCCATTCGCCTCCATCACTTCTTGCTTTGTCATTTTTGTCTTGATAGATTCCAAACTCATGGTTTGGATTTGATTTCTTTCTCAAATTATTGTATAAATTACATACTAAATTAATATATTTAATTCAAACGAAACACTCAATTGAACTTTATGATAAAGTGTATTTAACTTAAAATATTTAACAAATTTAAAAATTAAAGTTGCAAATTAATAACTCAACAATATGATAAAAATAAAATATAAGAATTTAACAATATAATTAGTAAATTTTCCCTTTAAAATGCAACAAGTCTACACATTTCGTTCGGTCTTCTCATGGAAATATTCTCAATGATTCAACGCAGGGCACGGCCTTTGTTCATGTGCATCCATGTCTTGGCTTTGGAGTTTGGACCTTATCACATGCCTTTGTCTTTGCTTTGTCCTATTAACATTTTTTTAATTATTTAATTATTGAAGTTCCATTAAAATTATGTTGAGGGATTATTTTATTTCCAGTTATCTAAAAAAAACTAAGCAATTTAAGAAAATAAAAATAATTAGAGTTAAATCTTTTTGCAATAACAACAAAAATTAATAGTCATGTTTAAAGTTAACAATTAAAAAATTCAATCAACTCAATTGAATCGTTTAACTTACTAGTTTGATTCAATTTAATAATTTTTATTATTAAAAATCAGTCAATCAATGTATTAATTAACTGACTAATTTTTATAAACTTACCCATTTTATAAAATAGAATAAATTAATTAGTTTTTATTTGATTGAACTCTAATATTTTCAATAAGTAAAGACAGTATCTTCTTTATTCAATCTTTATTATACATTAATTTTATGACAGTTTAATATTGGTTGAATTTTTAAAATAGATATAAATAAAATAATAATTAATTCACAAAATAAAGTTTAATTATAAACATGTCATTAGTAATTTAAAAAATAAAATTTAGTTATCAATTTGCAAAATTTTAATATATTATTAAAATTTTTTTTTTGAATCTCAAAATAACTTTCTTTTTTTACATATAAATTACTTAAATTGCTTGCACGAATCATCTCACCCTTTAAGAAATTAAATAAATAAAAGCTTTGGAAAGGCATATTCTCTATAATATTCAGGTCTTAGGTGAGGTCCCATCAAACCCAGAAAACAGATTATAGCAAGCAAGACGTCTGCTTTTGGTATTTGATTAGTTGCTTTGAAAGTAGTGGGGGAGAGCTGTAGAATGATTGCTCTCAATTATTTGTTTAATTGTTTATATAATAAATTGTTACTAATTTTTGAAATATAATATTTTTAAAGATTATTTATTTAAAGATCATTTGGAAAATAAGTAGTTGAATAGAATCTTAATATAAAAATATTATTTATTTATCTTTTTAAAATTGACAGTAAATTTAGTAATTAAAAAGCATCAATATAAATTTGATAAGATGACATAAATCTCAATATTTTATTTCAATAATATTATGTAAAATTATTTCAATTAAATTATATATTTTTTCTGAAATGAAGGGCAAAATCAACACTACATCATAATTTAAAAAGTAAACAAAAATATGAAAAAAGAAAATTACATAATAACGAATTTCAAGGGACCAAATTGCGGGGGTGTCCTGTATTGACTCATTGTCTCTCTGCGACTCAGTAAGTGTATCTGATTTATTAGTACACTCGAAACTCGAAAGCACTCTCTCATTTACAGTCCTTATCGTAGTAGCTTAAGAAAACCACTCCAAGACGAAGCAATTCACTCTCTTTCTCTTCTTTGACGAGCAAGTTGTGGGCTTGATTTGAAGAAGAAAGTAAAGGTGGTATCTTTTTGTTTGAGCTTTTTTGTTGCGAGGAAGCTAGGTGGTTAATGGCGGGCAACGATTGGATAAACAGCTACTTGGAGGCAATTCTCGATGTGGGTCCGAGCTTAGAAGATAAAAAATCCTCTCTTTTGCTCAGAGAACGAGGCAGGTTTAGCCCGACTCGCTACTTCGTCGAAGAGGTCATCACCGGATTTGATGAGACGGATCTTCATCGATCGTGGGCTCGGGTATGTGTGTGTGGTGCTTTGATTCGTGATACTGTTTTGTTTCTTGAACTTGACATTTTCTTTTGGGTGTATCTATGTAATGACCGTTTTGGTTTTGGTTTTGGTTGTGGTTTTTAGGCTCAGGCCACGAGGAGTCCACAGGAGAGGAACACTAGATTGGAGAATATGTGTTGGAGGATTTGGAACTTGGCTCGTCAAAAGAAACAGGTTTTTTTTTTCCTTTCTCATGTTTGTTTATTTGTTGAATTTCTAACTCTTGTGATGTGTGAAGATCAAATTTAGTGTTTTTGTTGATATTAGTGGTTCATGGATTACTATTGAAGGTAGAAATGTTCTTTTTTCAGTTGTTCTCGTCTTCTTTTTACCGAACTTGCCGCTAGTTACTTGGAAATCTTCCTTTGAATGGTTATCAACGCTCATCAAGATTAGTTGTGACTAGCCTTCATAACTTTTAACTCCGAATTTCAAAATTGGACAAACTTGGTGTCTATGAAAAGATAAAAGACCGATCTACG
>JANZLD010000007.1:64324006-64334992 GCA_026413575.1 Erythroxylum carthagenense | reverse complement strand
TTATTCATAAAGTATGTACACAACTTTGTACAAAACGCGCTAAAGGCGATTGCCTTTAGGGCACCACTCTAACACTAATTAATGTCAAATCTGCTTAAGGACTCCACCAAACTCCTTGATTTGAAGCAAATAACTCCTCAAAAAATGGACTCTTTACTGCCCAAAAAGTCCATTGCACAACCTCTACTCCATCCAAGGCATTTCATAAGTGAAATGGAGAATGGCAATAGCCTTTACATGGCACATCATTATCCCCACGAACTATTTCAGTAAAAGCTCTTAAATTCATAATGTGTTGAATCAATGCTTGGTGTCACCCACTCTTATCGTCTTTTTTGCTAACTCCCAATTAACCATTTATAAAACTACAGATTAAGATTGTCAATTAACTCTTCAAGGAATGCAAAAAGAGACACATAATTAATTTACATTAATGAAGATTGATTGAAATCACCTCCTAATTAAAATTTTGAGTACAATTGAGAAACATGTTCTTAGATAAGATAAGTAATTCCAAATTTAGATAAAAATGGAAGATGATCCACCAAAAAGTAGTAGCATGATGTGATCTTTAACTAAATAAAGTAGAACCATGATTGTCGCCAGTAAGGATTTATATACAAAATCGAAACTATTCCCAGCAACATAACGATGAAAGTAACCCAAAAGCTTATCTGGAAAATCTCCAGATCTATGAAACCATCATTAATATTATCTATCAAACTCTCCTTTGTCATTGACGGTTTTGTTGTAGTGCAATTCTTAGATAGGGGTAATCCACATAGAAAAGGATTTTTTTGATAGCTACTTTCTTCAAAAGTTGCAAAATGTCTGACTCTTTCTGGCGTCTTACAAAAAATATTGTTGTAAGCTATATTGAACACTTCTAAAAATTTTAACTGAACCAATTGAGGAGGAAATATTCCACTTAAGTGATTGTAGGATAGGTCCAAACTCTCCACTACTGTCATATTCGAAAATGATAATGGAATATGTCCTATCAAATTGTTACGAGATAAGTTCAACGTCTTCATACCTTCTTTGTTTCCAATTTCAAAAGGGATTGAACAAGACAAGTTATTACTAGAGAGATCTAATCCAATGAAACCAATTTCATATATACATCCTGTGCAGTACTGGTAGGTGTTTCCTTTTTCTACCAATTCAAGAAATTCATTATTACAGTAAGGGACATAACCATCCTCAGGAGGAGTTTCGAAAGTATTGTTTTTAAATGAGAGAGTGCCAAACCTATTATAGGAAAGATCAACGAACTTCAATTCATTCATCAACTTCCTTAGATAAATAGGTATTTCACCTTCTAAATTGTTATGATTTAGTAGAACAAACATCACCCTGTATAAATTCTTGATTGAGTTTAGTATGCTATCAGTTAAGCAATTATGGCTCAGATCTAGTATGGCCACACTAGAGTTAGGAAGTACATTGGGACAAGGTCCTTTATGTCCGTTATGGGATAAATAGATGTGTGCGGCTTGTGGAGGTATGAAAATTGAGGGTAGGCTTCCAAAAAGGTTATTATTTGACAAGTCTAACAATTCAAAAGATGACATATTCCTAATCCACTCTGGTATTTTGCCAAATAATTTATTGTGATTCATGTCTAATAAATGTAAGAGAGAAAAATTAGACAAGCAATTCGGAATATTTCCAATGAAATCGTTTCTTTGCAAGTGTAAATCATATAACATTAGAAAATACCTTCCAATCTCTCTAAGAATGTGGCCATAAAATTGATTGCTGGAAATGTCTAAGATCTCCAACTTTGGGTGAGGATGAATTGGCAAATGCAACGTTCCTGAAAGAGAACAATTGCCTAAATAAAGGCTTCCCAAATTCGTATTGTTGTCTAGTAACCAACTTGGAAACCCAACTCCCCTCATTTGAATATCGAAAAGATTGAGAAGTCTTAAATCATACTGATGGTGTAGAAATCTAGGAAATGAAACCCCTCCTTCTCCATATGTAGAGGACAATCTAAGTTCTTGTAGTTGAAACTTAGGAGTCAAATTATTATCAACCCCACCATTTTCTGCGTACACCTCATTCATATCAGCATATAAATGCTTGAGTTTAGAATGATTGAGAAATGGAGAGAGTGATATTGGAATTTGAAACTAATTATCATAAATAGATGGATACTCAATGGATGTGAGACTCTTCAAGGGAGATGCAGATATATTTCCAGTGAAGTAGTTGGAGGACAGGTCCAAATACTGAAGAAGTGTCAAATTCGCCAAACAAGGAGGCAAGGTGCCACTGATATTATTGATTCCTAGATCAAGCTTTTGGAGATTCTTCAACTGGCATAATTCTAAAAATAAATTGAGAGAACTTTAGAGAGTAGAGAGAAAAATAATAATTCCTCAAAATTTAAATTAACTCATAAAAAAGATACCATCAATACTGTTTGTGAGTTCACAACTATTCAATAGTAAACTTTCTAAGTGAAGTAATATTTGCAATGGAGTTGAGGAAACCTACAAAAATCACACATCAAAAAGATAATATAGTCAATTATTAATTATTTTAAGGATTTTTTAAAAAATAATGTGCTTATAAATCATCAATTATGATTTTAAGTACTTCTAACATTACATATTTTGTAACTTTAAATGATAATTCAACTAATTATTAACAAATTAAAGCAAAAATTACTCATTTATTTGATACAACAACAGTTACTACTTACTTTGATTGTTGAGTGTCTCATAGTGGATACTCCTCAAGGACAAGAGCCTCAAAGATTGAAGTGCTCCAAGCAAGAGGAGGAAGTTTTCATCCATGTCAGAACCATCCAAAAACAACTCTTCCAATTTATTTGAATCATCTTAAATTGCATAACAAATTTCAAGACAAAAAGAAAAAATAATTTAGCAACTGCATAATAATAAACGTTTAATAACAAGAAAATGTTTAATTATAAACTTTGGTTACCTTATGGAAATAGCGCCCCTTTGAAATTATTATATTCTAAATGAAGAGACTTAAGGTTTATGAAAGCTTTTAATGATTGTCATTCAAAGCTGCTTCCGTTACAAACCCCGTAGGAAAGTCGAAGGATGCTTATGTTGCTTGAATTTTGGATATCTATCACCAATAAATAAATAACGTAACATAGACAAAGTATTATTCTCATAAACTTAGCATCAACATGCCTAACATACTGATGTTTTAACCATTGAAAAATAGTTTTAATCTACTAGTTCTTTGGTATAGTTGTTTCGTTTCTCTTATCATTCTTTGTATTGGATTTCCATTGCCGAAATTAGGTTTACTCTTGTAATTCCCTTGACTTTTGAAATATATATTTGTTAAATGTTTTGCAAAATATAATAAAGAGTAAATCTAAAGAATTAAAAATAAAATTAATAAAAAAATATTCAAATTTTGTTTAACTGTATATCTTCATAAGAAACAAACTTCTCAATATTGTTGTCGCTTAAGTCTAGCTTCTTCAAGTTGGTTATGTTGACCAAATCTGGTAAATAATAAAAAGAAGTTATTAAATATATATAATAATAATTATGTATTATAATTTAATTTTTATAAATTAGGCATTAAAAATAAAAACTACTTTCTTATTTGCAATTAATAATATGATAAAATATAAATTAATAATCTATAAGAAAAGGAAAAAAGAAATATGTACATTTCATATAAATCGATCCATTCAATTTATTAAAACTTAATGACAAATTTTTGAGAGAATTAAATCGTTGAAACATTGGTAAAACATTATTACTCAAACTATTGCCTTCCAAATAAAGAGCCTCCAAATTGCTCAATCTTTGTAATCCTTCAAAGCCTGTAGTACTTACATGTTAGAACATGCTTAATAAAACAAATTAAGTTGAATTAAATTGAAAAGACATGATAATTCATATGGTGTTTGTGTGGCATTAACAAACACAAACACCATATGAATTATCATATGGTGTTTGTGCGATTTTAACAAAAATAAGAACAACTTTCATTCTCTAAGCAGCAAACGATGTAGTTGATGCTTAAATCAAGACTTTTGAGTTGTTCAAAGGGAAGGAAAATTGAGGCATTGAACTTCCATTCTCCTAAACTCTCATCTCTAGAACCCAAAAGATTTAGCTCATTGACTCGTCCTGTTGTATCGTTGCATACAACTCTCACCCATTTACAACAGTCGATATTCATATCCCATAGTAACGAAGATGTGTCGTTTGGTTAATTGAAGGAATGTTGGAGCTGCAAAAGAGCAGCTCTCTCCTCCTCCAAACAACCATGGGAGCTCCACCATTGTAATAGTAATTATAATACTATCATAATAAACACTTGTTTTTGTAACTTCGTATGGTAACCTGCTCTCGCCATTTATACTGATCGACCAGTGCTCTTGTTGGCTTTTGAACAAATGATGCACTGCCAGAAGCATTTTATAGCACCATACTAATTATGACAGTGACCCACCTTATGTGGAAGTTTTTGAAGACCAAGAAAAAGGGGATGCATACATAAAGTCTTATAACTTCAATTAGAAATTTCAAAAACGTTTATAAGACCATCCATTTATTTCTTGCCATTATGATGGTGACCCACCTTATGTGGAAATTTTTGAACAAATTATCCAATTTTGTAAGTTGCAGTGTTTTCCTTAGAAATCGATGCACTGATAGTGAACAGTTTGCGTGTATGATTGGAGTAGACTTGACTTTATGAGTAATAATTCTTCCTAACATGACGGAGAGTTACAAATTTTCTCATGAGTAATAATTCATCCTAGCATATCCGAAAGTTAAAAAAAATCTTCTAATTTTAAAATTGTTAACTCTCTATCTAAAGGTTAATTTTATCCTTAAATTTTACACCAATCACAAGTTTAATACTAGCATTTAATATTTATAAAATGTTAATGAATTTATGACATCAACAGCCAAAGTACCCTTTCTCTACCATATCCACCGCCGCTCAAAATCCATCCTATTGCTCACATCGTTTCTGGTGAAAATTTCCTTCCTATGTTTCCCTCACCCTCCTTCTTCCTCAATCGCCCGCTTTGTGCCTACGAAGATGACGCCACCGCCTCCGCCTCCACTCCCGACACGGTTTTGGGAGGGTCCCGTGGGAAGGTCAAGCAAACTGGGTGAGTTCGGGATCTCCGCTTCTCATAACTCCTTTTTCTCTGCAGAAAAGGAGCAGTTCCAGGAGAGTAGAAGATGGTTTGGCAAGAGCAAGAGCAACTATACATGAAGCTGTTCGATCCAAAAACTATTCATCGTATAAGAAGCAAATTTGTGTTCCCACAGGAGTTGTTTACAGAAATACTGTGGCTTTTCACCAGTTAAGCTGCAATATCCATGTATATGTGAAATGCATATATATATATAGTCACCATTATATTAAGTTGACATGGTCACCATTATTATTGCTTGTGGTCAGGAGTTACATAGAGATGGAGAAAAGATTCGAGGTTTGGGTTTACAGGGAAGGAGAGGAGTCACTGGTTCACACAGCACCATTGCATGAAATATATGGCATTGAAGGGCAATTCATCGACGAGATGGTGAGGGGTAAGAGCTACTTTGCTACTCACCACCCTAACCAGGCTCATGCATTCTTTATCCCGGGCAGCATCACTCAAATCATTTCCTATGTCTGCGAAACTTACACTTTCGACCGTGACGAGCTCCAAGGTTTGATCAAAGATTATGTTCTTGTTGTGGCTGATAGGTACCCTTACCAGAACGGAAGCAATGGAGCTGATCATTTCTTGATTTCCGCAATACAAACCTTATTACGTATCCAGGATCATACATGAAAGGATTAAAAAGAAAGTAATGCGGAATACCTAATTTTAGTTCTATCTCTAATTCCAATGTCGTTTCCAAACTCCAAACGATCACGAATTTCTTAGGACCTTTATAGAAAGGGTTTCCTAACACGAGGTTTAGGTCTTTCTACAGTTTTCTCAATACTTAAGTTCTCTTAACGAGATAGAGAATTTTTATGCTTACGATTGATACGAGCAACTATAGGAAACCTTAACCTTTATATATAACTTCTATATCGGGCTTTCCCATCACAAGGTTGATATGGATATGGTCCACACTAATTGAGATCTATTTTTTCACCCAGACTTCAACCAATTGATTTATATCATTTATTGAGCCACTTTATTATCTTTATCTGGATCAAATTACGTAACTGAACCAATAATTTATTGAAAAACCAAAAAATGCAATTAATAATTATCCAAAATTATGGGAAAGGACAAAATTGTCCAACATTCTCCCCTTTGGACAATCATTAATCGCAATTTTGACTCTAGTTTAAAAACTTGGTTAAGCCACGCTATTGAATTAGTTGACTAGGTTTTAAAAACAAAACATTTGATCCAAAGATAATGAAAGTCCATCATTTTGTTTTGCAAGGCTTTCGATACTGAAAGTATCAAATACATGTGTCATGTGCGACACAGATCTAATACAATCACGTATACCTAATATCTCACTAACATGAATAGGAAAATAGAGTATGACAAACTAAGACGATACCTTTATGATCTAAAAGATATCATCTTTGTTTGTAGATCTCGATTTCTCCAACTTTATGCTAAACTGCATTAGAGAAATCTTGTTTTCTCTCAACGAATGCTAAACAGCATTTGATAAAACTTATTTCCTCTCACCAAATGCTAAACTGCTAAAGAAAACATTTATGTTGTCTAACTAAATGCTAAACAACATTAGAGAACCTTTATGGGATTAAAAACTTATATTCCTTATGTCATGTTAAACTTTATGGATATCCGTACTAAAATGGTATGCATCTAAATGACATAGGCACAAAGTTAATCTGTATGTATTCCCAATAACCTTTAAATGCTTAAGATCGACATAAATCTTAAGACTTTTATACATATTATGACAATGTATGGCAACACATATTACTGAGGATAAACGATGATCATCTTTATTGATGAACCATCATACTATCATAATACATCAAAATATACAAATGTACATGGAGCAAACATAACGATCCTCTTTTCATAATCCTCTACTCCATTTCAAGTTAGGGGAAAAGTAAAACGAATAAAGACTTTAGAAAAGAAATTTTATGCAATTAATGTCTTTACTCTTAATTAATATTATCAATTTTACATAATATTATTTTCCTAAAATAAATTGGTGGTTGGTCCAATTTTTGATGAATCACATAACTATATACAAAAATAAATTTGTGAACCTTGAACTATTAATTTAAATCAAATTCATTTAGTTATGAATTAATTATATTAACAATATTTGATCAATTCATGTTTAATATTCATATTGTGTATGTTTCATCGTTATTTTTAAATCAACGTTCAAAGGAAGGATTTTTTGGTAAATTAAAAAATAGAATAAGTTTTTTTAAAATTTTAAAGATTTTTTTAAATATTTCTTAACTTATAAGGGAATTTTATATCTTCAATCCCTTAAATTTATATAGTAAGTTTTATACCATTTCATAAGTTGACGAACATAACAAAACCTTATTTTAGAAAATTCTCTCTTGTCATAATCCTCTGCTCCATTAAGTTGACGCACAAAAGTTTTTGATCTTTTACCAATCCAGTCTAAGACAGAAAAAAGAAAAAAGGGAAATCTCTGAATATTGAACAGAAATATTGGTCTGACTTGGAGTGTGTAGGGATATTGATTATGCAGAGTTTTAACGTTAATGGTATTGAATTAATAATAAACTAATTACTGGTCCCGGTTTGTTCACCCATATGGTAACTTGTAGAAATGGGTTGCCTAATCATTTATCTAATTACAACAATTTGAGACATACTTTTTGAACGAATCATTCCCCACGTAGGATTGAGTTCCAATGACTTGTAATGGAAAAGATTCCAGAGAATACATTTTAACTTTGTTTGAAGAACATGTTTTGTAACATCCCATCACCATGTTAAGGCTAAAATAGTAAGAATGAGAGATTTAGAAATGCATCGCATGCTCATGCATTGTATGATATACACATATACGTGAATATTGAACTTCTGCACATGAAAATAATTGTACATGCATTCATGGATAATTCTAGATATAATTAGTTATAAATGTGATTATATTGAGAATTGTGGTTTTTATATGTTGAAAACTGAATTGGAGAGTGTAATTAGTGATTTAGAATATTTAGTGAATTTTGGAAAATTTTCTAAAAATTTGGGTAATTTTTGGACTAAGAAAAATGCTAAGTGGCAAGACAAATGATAAATGGCAGTAGAATTTACTGTCCAATGGCAATGAAAATTTTTATAAATAACTTTAGGATTTATTGACAAGTGTCACAAAAAATTGGAAGACAAATAAAGTCGGAATTGGAATTGATTGGACTAGTTAATTAAGAGAACCTAGCTTGAAGCCTTAAGAATTAAACATGTGGCACGTGACAGCCATTTATTAAAGTCCACTACTCTTGTAATTTTAAAAGACCCTCTTTGTTGTCTCTCACGATTCTTTAAATTGAAAGACCAAAGTAATTGTTATGTCTTTCATTCGTTGACTCTTGTCTTCACCTTTTTTGTGGGCTTCTCTTCTCCTTCATGAGTTGTGTTGCCAACCATCACCCACGTTGAACCTTGTTTCCATCTTTCACTTGCTACTTCCTTCATCATGTCATCTTTTTCATTCTCATAAGAAAGCCCAAGCCTTCCAGCCTTCAAGATGATGATCATGGGTTGTGTGTGAAGCTAGAGTTGAGTAAGATTTTAAAGATTTTGGAGCAATATCAAGTAAGTAGTTTGTTAAATATCATGGGTTTGGTTAAATGAAGCATTTATGATGATAGTTAGAGGTTAATAATCATGACAAGGAGTTTTGTATATGCTATAACGTTGGTGAAGAAATGAAGATATATATTTGTTTCATATAAAAGCTAAATAATGGGTTAGGGGTTGTTTTATGGATGACTAATGTTGTATATGATGAGTAAGAAATTATCAGTTATGCTACACATGTTTTTAAGATGGATTGGTTGTGAAAAGAATGTTTAAATGAGAATTGAAAGTTGATGAGTATAGAAATGCGTTTATGACCTACTTGTGTTAATGGTTGAGTTGAAATGGAGTTGAGAATGAGGAATAGATGGAGTAGAAAATATGATCTTTGTATGAGTTGTGTTAGGACAAGATTTGTAAACAAAATTGGTAGTTGATTTGGAAAATGTGACAGCAGCATGATCTCTAAATATACTTCTATATTTTAGCTATAACTTTTCTCTAGTTATTCAAATGAGATAATTCTTAGTTTGGATTAAACTATAGTCATATGGCTATATTTTTTATGAAGACATCGAATTTAAATTCTATTTTTAAGAGTCCCAAAATTTGACATGAAATTGAGAACTAGGCACTGTACACTGTTGGATGAATGTATATGTTGTGTTCTATTTTGAGTGTATAAGAATGTGTTATACTTTGAGTGTTTATTAGAGAATATGAAATGTGTATGGATGACGTTGAGTTGAAATTAGGTATACTTGAAGAAGTATCCACTTGAGATGATGAATCAAATAAGTTAGAGAAGTTGGTTTAGAATAAAAGAAAGAAAAGAGAAATAGGGGAAAAATGTGTGGTCTGAATTCAGGGAAAATACTTTATTGATCTAGGAATATTTTGACAAAATTGTCTTCATAAAATTATAGATCTTTCATTTATCTTTCTAACAGTATAAAGTATGAAAATTTTGGATGTCGGAGTTGAGAGATATGACCATTAAAAGTTAGGATGTCGCAGAGGATACATATACAGGATAACTTCGGTTGCGATCGCAACAAGGAAGGTGCGATCGCACCCAGCTTCAGGTGCAATCACAATAAGAAAAGATGTGACCACACCCTGGGAGAAGCCTCAGGTGCGGTCGCAATAAGGAGAGGTGCGATCACACCTCGTTACTTCACCCACGTTTTGCCACCGGAAGGGTTTTCCAACTTTAAACATATTTGATCTTTTTAGCCATAACTTTGTCATCCGACCTCCAAATGATCTAATTTTTGATCCAATAGATTCCTAACACATTTTATATCTCTCCATAAAAATTGGTAGCGTTCTGAATTGATTTGAAAAATTTTGATTTAAAAAAAATTGAGGGAATCTGTTGGAATAGTATGAACTGATATGATTTCACTGAACATGCTTGAGTATTTCGGTTATATCTTGATCTTTAGTCATCCAAATAAGATGATTTTTTATTTGGGTAAACTAGAGAAATAGAGATACAAATTATGTGAAGAAATCAAATTTCGATTTAGTCTCTAAGACTTTCAATTTCTGGATGGAATTTGAGTATAATGTACTATTTCAGTATAAGAACAGTAGACTCGAAATTCAGTTTTTAGAAAAATTTGAAAGTGATTCAATGAGTTATGTTAATGGTTTTATTGAGTTATAAACCTAAGTATAAATTATTCTTAGGAGAGTTTTGAGATAGGATTGATTTTATGATGAGGATAATGGAAAAATACCCAGGAATCATCATGAACACGCATTGTTCATATTTCATTGCATACATATGCATTATTAAACACTTATAATTGTGCAAATTGTGATATGTGTATATTGCTTGTTATAGAGGAGCAACTGGAACGTCAACCTCCAGACGTTGCCGGAACTTCCAGGCCCATTGATTTATATTATGTTTAAATTATTGAATGAATGTGAATTGATTGTGTTGATTTCGGACAATGAAGGTCCATTGATTGTGATATATGAATGAGATATTGAAGTGCTACTTGAATGTGAATTTGACGAACTAAATATTTCATGACATGATTTAATCATGAGAGATGCATTCCATACATGCAGGGCCGTTCCTATAGTTTTATAGGCCCTGGGCGAAATTAAAAAAAAGGACCCCAATAAATTGACAATATACTTAAGTTTACATATTTGTATGAAACATAAATGACTCAATTTATAAGTTTACATAACCAACTAAATAT
>JANZLD010000007.1:64308337-64323906 GCA_026413575.1 Erythroxylum carthagenense | reverse complement strand
TATATATTGATAAAAATAAAGCAATTAGAAGGTACAAGTATAATTTAATATTTCAAGACTATTTATAAGCATTAGGATCACAAAATTACCTTTACTTTAATTTTTTTTTGTTATAATGTTATGTTATAACGTTATAGTGGTTAAATAACGTTATATTATACACTTTATGGCTTTAACGTTGTAGCCATCTACAACGTTAAAGCACTTCATGGCTTATAGCCATTAAGTTACTTAAAGAGGGGGCTGAGGGGCCCCCTGGGGCCCCTGCCCAGGGCCAGCCCTGCATACATGAATACATGATAAGATAATGAGAGTTGTGACTTAAATAGCTACCGAAAACGAGCTTAAAACTCCAAATGTGATTAAGAGCCAAAGGCTCACTATGTAAAATGAGCCCTGTGTCCCCAACGGGTAAGGGACAGTATGAATGAGCCTGGTATCTACAATGGATATAGGACAGTTAAGCACTCGATCACAATAACGTAATAATTGGAAAAGAGTCACATGAACATTTCATATGCATTTTATTAAGTTTGTTTGATTGATTGAAATGCAAAATTGTTGACTCTTGAGTGAGAATGTGATATGGATCAATTATGCAAAGTTGTTAAATATATATTATATGTAATGACGTGATGCATGAATTGAGTGAACCATCGATGATGGTTATCTCATTGAGTTTGCAAAACTCACTAAAATTGCAACGTTGAATTTTCAGGACCGAGGGACGACTTTACTTACTGAGGGACATTTGTGCTTTTGGGAACAAGAAGAAATGACTCAAAAGTCAGTCAGCTGGATATGGACAGATTAGATAGATTTTGTGTAAATCCCTCTTTCATGTAACACGTTTTTGTATTAGGCTATGATGTTGTATATGTATAAATGTTGAAAGATACATTGTATAACATTCGGTTTTATGAAATGAAATGAGGAAAAGTTGGTTTTTAAATATTATGACTTTTCATATGGTGTTTATAAGATAACAAAGATAGACAATGTCATGTTAAATGAATGTAGTGATTGATCGTAGTGCACCATTATCATAAGTTATGTATTAGAATGCCCGCCGGGAGTCTCGGTATGTACCCTAAGGTAAGGAGGTGCTACATGCTTACAGGTTGATTAGCAAATAATATAATTACCCATAAGCGATTTAATCACCTTTGACTTGTAACTCGAGAAAAAACAGAATTTAATAGGAAAATTTATTATTAAGAGTCCTTTAATGGCGTGTTGGTTGGTACGGTTATACGTTAATCATTCCATATAGAAACATACAAAGACCATCCTCTCTATATCATCCACCTAGAAACCAGGTGGTGTATACATATATCAGAAAGTGGGAAAATTTTCTTGTTAATGGGTTCAGCTTCGAAAAAGGAAAGTGAAGAGAATGGATGTTCAAGTTGGTCATAACAAAAGGCTTACTTCTCATGAGTTTGAAATTGTAGACAAGAAGGGAAAAGATGATTAGGAGAATTCAAACAAAGACAAAAAGTATGGTCTTGTGTCGTTTCAAGAGCTACAAGATTATATGAAGGACAATGAGTTCATACCTGGCTACTACAGAGCCAACTGGCCTCTCAAAGAAGCTCTTTTTAACATTTTTCTCTAGCACAATGAAACCCTCAATGTTTGGACGTAAGTGAAAGTTCCTCTGCTGACAATCTTTAACGAACTTGAAGTAAAGTTCAAATCTTTTTTGTGGGTTTATTTACATTTGATTGTACATGTAAGCAGGCATTTGGTTGGTTTCATGCTATTTCTAGGATTGACTATAACTAATATAATGCAAGTACCTCAGGCTTTGGATCTCCTTGGCTTGTTTACCAAGTTTGTTTTTTTGGAGAACAAAGAATAAACCCTTTCTATTGTGAGATAGCAAAGTCTTGCATCTTTTAAATGCTCTGACTATGGAGTTAACTGATAACTTACATATCCCAAATTGTTTCTCAAATTCATCTGATAGAGGAATTGATCATAGTTGTATACAAATTCCATGCCTATAATTCAAAGCTTCATGCAAAACTACATCAAAATGTATATTTCTTTTATATAGTAATTCATAGAATACAAAAAAACCATGATTTCCATTCTTCTACTTAGAACAAATTTGGCTACTTGTTTGATAAAATCCAGGGACTAGTGGAGATTCTGCTGAAAATTATATATAGGTCTGTTAATATGTTGTAGGTCAATTCTTACTAATGCAAAGACAAATAGTTCTAATCATTCAAAAGATTTCTTTTAGTTGAGTGTTTTTTTGTTAGATAGATAGAAACATATTTTCCTTATGGCCTATGTTGTCTTTTATGTCATCTAACCAATGCCAAATCTGCTTCAGGACTCCACCAAACTCCTTGATTTGAAGCATATAACTCCTCAGAAAATGGACTCTTCGCTTTGAAAATTTCATTGCACAACCCTACTCCATCCAAGGCATTTCATAAGTGAAATGGAGAATGGTAATAGCCTTTACATGGCACGTCATCATTCCCACGAACTATTCCAGTGCAAGCTCTTAAATTCATGATATGCTTAATCAATGCTTAGGGTCACCCAATTTTCTTGTCTTTCTACTAACTCCCAATTAACCATTTATGAAACTGCAGATTAAGATTTTCAATTAACTCTTCAAGGAATGGAAAAAGAGACACCTAATTAATTTACATTAATGAAGATTGATGGAAATCACCTCGTAATTAAAATTTAAGTACAACTGAGAAACATATTCCTAGAGAAGATAAATAATCCCAA
Source organism: Erythroxylum carthagenense (assembly GCA_026413575.1). Taxonomy (NCBI): domain Eukaryota; kingdom Viridiplantae; phylum Streptophyta; class Magnoliopsida; order Malpighiales; family Erythroxylaceae; genus Erythroxylum; species Erythroxylum carthagenense. The sequence goes on along the minus strand of JANZLD010000007.1, from coordinate 64,321,146 downwards.
ATTTAGATAAAAATGGAATATGACCCACCAAAAAATAATAGCATGATGTGATCATCAACTCGATAAAGTAGAACCATGCTTGTCGTCAGTTAGGATTTATAAACAAAATCGAAACTATTCCCAGCAACATAACGGTGAAAGTAACCCAAAAAGTTATCTGGAAAATCTCCATATTTATGAAACCATCATTAATATCGTCTGTTGAACTCTCCTTTGTCATTGACGATTCTGTTGGAGTGCAATTATTGGGCAGGGGTAATCCACACATAAAAGGATTTCCTCGGTAGCTACTTTCTTCAAAAGTGGCAAACTGTCCAACTCTTTCCGGCGTCTTACCAGTAATATTGTTGTAAGCGACGCTGAACACTTCTAAAGATTTTAACTGAACCAATTGAGGAGGAAGTACTCCACTCAAGTGATTGTAGGACAAGTCCAAACTCTCTACTGATGTTATATTCGAAAATGATAATGGAATATGTCCTATCAAATTGTTACGAGATAAGTTCAACATCTTCATACCTTCTTTGTTTCCAATTTCAAAAGGGATTGAACATGACAAGTTGTTACTGGAGAGATCTAATCCAATGAAACCAATGTCATGTATACGTCCTGTGCCATACTGGTAAGTGTTTCCTTTTTGTTCCAATTCAAGAAATTCATTATTGTAAGTGACATAACGATCCTCAAGAGGAGTTTCGAAAGTATCGTTTTTGAGTGAGAGAATGTCAAACCTATTGTGGGAAAGATCAACGAACTTCAATTCATTCATCAACTTCCATAGATAAATAGGTATTTCACCTTCCAAATTGTTATGATTTAGTAAAACCATCGTCAAACCACCCAAATTCTTGATTGAGTTCGGTATGCTACCAGTTAAGCAATTATAACTCAGATCTAGTATGACCACACTAGAGTTAGGAAGTACATCAGGAAAAGGTCCTTCAAGTGTGTTATGGGATAAATAGATCTGTGCAGCTTGTGGAGGTATGAAAATTGAGGGTAGGCTTCCAAAAAGGCTATTATTTGACATATCCAACAATAAAAGAGAAGACATATTCCCAATCCACTCTGGTATCTTACCAGATAAGCTATTGGAACTCAAGTCTAAAAATTGTAAGAGAGAACAGTTAGACAAGCTATTAGGAATCTTTCCAATGAAATCATTTCTTTGCAAGTATAAAACGTATAGCATTGGCAAATACCTTCCAATCTCTCTAGGAACGTAGCCATAAAATAGATTGTTGGAAATGTCCAAGATGTCCAACTTTGGGTGAGGATGAATTGGCAAATGCAACGTTCCTGAAAGAGAACAATTGCCTAAATAAAGGCTTCCCAAATTCGTATTATTGTCTAGTAACCAACTTGGAAACCCAGCTCCCCTCATTTGAATACCGAAAAGATTAAGAGATCTCAAATCATACTGATGGTGTAGAAATTTGGGAAATGAAACCCCTCCTTTTCCATATGTAGAGGACAACTTAAGTTCTTGTAGTTGAAACTTAGGAGTCAAATTATTATCAACCCCACCACTTTCTATGTACATCTCGTTCACATCAGCATATAAATGCTTGAGTTTAGAATGATTGAGAAATGGAGAGAGTGATATTGGAATTTGAAACTGATTGTCATAAACACATAGATACTCAATGGATGTGAGACTCTTCAAGGGAGATGCAGATATATTTCCAGTGAAGTGATTGGAGGATAGGTCCAAATACTGAAGAAGTGTCAAATTCGCCAAACAAGAAGGCAAGGTGCCAATAAGATTATTGGCTCCTAGATCAAGGCTTCGAAGATTCTTCAACTTGCATAATTCTAAAAATAAATATAGAGAACATTTGAGATTAGAGAAAAATATAATAATTCCTCAAAATTTAAATTAACTTATAAAAAAGTACCATCAATGTTGTCTGTGAGTTTACAACAACTCAATAGCAAACTTTCAAGTGAAGTAATATTTGCAACGGAGTTGAGGAAACCTACAAAATCCACACAACAAAAAGATAATATAGTCAATTATTAATTATTTTAAAGATTTTTTTAAAATAACATGTTTATAAATCATTAATTATGATTTTAAGTACTTTTAAACATTACATATTTTGCAACTTTAAATGATAATTCTACTAATTATTAACAAATTAAAGCAAAAATTACTTATTTATTTGATACAACAACGATCACTACTTACTTTGATTGTTGAGTGTCTCATAATGGATACCCCCCAAGGACAAGAGCTTTAGAGATCGAAGTGCTCCAAGCGACAGGAGAAAGTTTTCGTCCATGTCAGAACCATCCAAAAACAACTCTTCCAATTTATTTAGATCATCTTAAATTGCATAGCAAATTTCAACACAAAAAGAAAATTAATTTAAGAACTCCATAATAATAAACACGTAATAACAAGTAAATGTTTAATTATAAACATTAGTTACCTTGTGGGAATAGTACCCCTTTGAAATTATTATCTTCCAAATGAAGAGACTTAAGGTTTTTGAATGCTTTTAATGATTTTAGATCAAAGCTGCTCCCGTTACAAACCCCATAGGAAAGTCGAAGGATGCTTATGATGCTTGAATTTTGGATATCTATCACCAATAAATAAACAACGTAACATAGACAAGGTATTATTCTCATAAACTTAGCATCAACATGCCCAACATGCTGATGTTTTAACCATTGAAAACTAGTTTTAATCTACCAGTTCTTTGGTATAGTTGTTTTGTTTCTCTTATCATTCTTTGTATCAGACGAAATCAAGTTTACTCTTGTAATTCCCTTGACTTTTGTAATATATATTTTTGAATTTTATGAAAAATATAATAAAGAGTAAAATCTAAAGAATTGAAAATAAAATTAATAAAAAATATTCAAATTTTGTCTAAATTTATACCTTCAGAAGAAACAAACTTCTCAATATTGTTGTTGCTCAAGTCTAACATCTCCAAGTTGGTTATGTTCACCAAATCTAATAAATAATAGAAAGAAGTTATTAAATATATATCATAATAATTATGTGTTATAATTTAATTTTTTATAAATTAGGCATAAAAAAATAAAAACTACTTTGGTATTTGCAATTAATAATATGATAAAATATAAATTAACAATCTATAAGAAAAGGAAAAAGAAATATGTACCTTTCATATAAATTGATCCATTCAATTTATTTATACCTAATGACAAATTTTTGAGGGAATGAAATCCTTGAAACATTGATAAAATATTATTAGTCAAACCATTGTCTTCCAAATAAAGAGCCTCCAAATTGCTCAATCTTTGCAATCCTTCAAAACCTGCAGTATTTACATATTAGAACTTGCTTAATAAAACAAATTAAGTTGAATTAAATCAGCAATACATGACAATCCGTCCAATATATATATATATAGAGAAAATGGTATTAGTTTGTGATATTATGTAGTATTAAAAAAAATAAGAACAACCTTCATTCTCTACGCAGCAAACCATATTGTTGCTCATCAAATTAAGACTTTTGAGGTGTTGAAAGGGAAGGAAAACTGAGGCGTTGAAGTTCCATTCTCCTAAACTCTCATCTCTAAAATTTGAAAGATATAGCCCATTGAGTCGCCCTGTTGTGACGTCGCACTCAACTCCGTACCATTTACAACAGGAGGTATGCATATCCCATAGAACTGGAGATCTGCCATTTGGGTAATTGAAGGAATGTTGGAGCTGCAAAAGAGCAGCTCTCTCCTCCTCCGAACAACCATGAGAGCTCCACCATTGTAATAGTAACAATAATAATACTATCATAATACTCGCGTCTTTTTGTATCCTTATATGGTATTCTGCTCTCCCCATTTCTACTGATCGACCAGTGCTCTTGTTGCTTTTTGAACAAATGATGAACTGCCACAAACATTTTATAGCACCATACTAATTATGATAGTGGCCCGCCTTATTTGGAAGCTTTTAATACCAAGAAAAAAGGGGATGCATACATAAAGTCTTATAACTTCAATTCAGGGTAGAAATTTCAAAAACATGTGTATAAAACCATCCACCGTACTAATTACGACGATGACCCACCTTATGTGGAAGTTTTTGAAGACCAAGGAAAAAGGGGATGCATACATAAAGTCTTATAACTTCAATTAGAAATAAATGCTCTGATAATGATCAATTTGTTTATGTTTGCAGTAGACTTAGACTTCGTGAGCAATAATTCATCATAACACGACCGAAATGTTAATTTACAATTTTAATCCTAACATTTAATATTTACGCCCCTAATACTTATAAAATGTTAATGAATTTATGACGTCAACAGCCAAAGTACCATTTCTCTACCGTATCCACCACCACTCAAAATCCATTCTTTCCCTCCTTGTTGTCACCACCCCCTCCACCGCTTCCGCCTTCCTCCTCGCTCACATCTTTTCCAGTGAAAATTTCCTTCCTACGCTTCCCTCACCCTCCTTCTTCCTCGATCTCCCACCGTCTGTGCCTACGAACATGACGTCACTGCCTCCTTCTCCACTTCCGGCACGGTTTTGGGAGGCTCCCGTGGGAAGGCCACCAGGTCAGGAAGCGAACTGGGTGAGTTCGGGATCTCCGCTTCTCATAACTCCTTCAAGGCCAGCAGCGGTTCAAAAGGCAGTAACAAGTTCAACGAGTTACATTAATTAATCTCTTAAGAAACAATTAGATACATTAATTAATCAAGTTAATTAGCATTAGGATTAATTAAAAATGGTGGATTTCAACGTTTTGTAAACATTAGGGTCTTTATTGTTTTCTGTAAAGTATTACGGTTAAAATTTTCGTTTGATCTAAGATTTAAGGTCTAAAGTGACCCTTTGGCTAAAACTATTTCTTCGAAATTTCACATGAAAAATGATGATGAAAAATACACAATATGAATATTTAACGTAAATTAATTAAATATTATTTACATTACAGTTTAATAACAATTATTAAACTTAAATTAAACTAATTAAGTTTAATTTAAATTAATAATTTCTTATAATTATCTTATAATTAAGTTTTAAAGAATTTTTAATATTTCTTAAGTTATAAAGGAATTTTATATCTTTAATCCCTTAAATTTATACTGTGAGTTTACATTCAATCAACAATAAATTATACCAACGCATTGAAAAATCTGTCTTGTCATAATCTTTAAATTGGTGGAAAATCAAAACGAATAAAGACTTTAGAAAAGAAATTTTATGCAACTAATGTCTTTACTCTTAATTAATATTATCAATTTTACATAATATCATTTTCTTAAAATAAATTAGCAGTTGATCCAATTTTTGATGAATCACATAACTATATACGAAAATAAACTTGTGAACTTGTCTATTCCAACTATATATTTATACATTTGTATCATGTTAAATCCTTATTTCATGAAACCAATAATTTATTTTTAAATAAAATTAACATAAAATTTGTGATGTAAATTTATCAAAATTGTGATAAGGATGCATTGAAGAATTATATAATCATAATTCAAAATTTTTCTTATTTTCAAGAAAAAAGTTTAAAGCAATTTAATTTAGTTATGTACTTCTTAAATATATTACATAAAATACATAATATTAGTTTCTTAAAATTTGATAAATTATGAATGTATTATTAAATCGTATAATCTTAAAATTATATTACTAATATAAATAAAATAAATATTTAAAAATTACAAAACTATCCCAAAAATTAAAAAAAAAACTAATTATCCAATAATGTATTAATAGTTATATAGTCTATGGAAAACAAATCGTAATCTAACTAAAACTTGTTATATGGAACAAAAACAGTTGTCATTTTACAAGTTGTAGTGTTGAGCAAGTTGGTACCATGACTTGGCAACTTCTCTTTTGATACATACATGTTCTGATACTCATCTTTCTACCTGTGTGTTTGGACTTTGGATACTTCGTGGACAATAATTCATCCCTACATTATGGGATCATTACTCACTCCCAAGTGGTCCAACCGTGTTTGCTTTTCCAATAACCCCACTTGAATCCTTGAACCGTATTTTCATGACGCTAAAGTGATCAATTTAGTTGAGTAACTTTAGAGTAGACTTCATACTTTTTGAACAATAATTCATCATGTCATTGTCATTTAACATCATAAATTTATGTGATGCTAAAGTTATCACTTTAGAGTAGACTTCATACTTTTGAATAATAATTCATCATGTCATTGCCATTTAGTATCATAAATTTCTGTGATGCTAAAGTGATCGCTTTAATTAGCTAACTTTGTAAATGATAAATGGAAATTAAATCTATTAGAGGATACGAAAATCTCTCATGTAATATCTTCTGCCACCATGAAAAAATGCTCTATTCTCAGTGATTGACAAGATTTTAAAATTAAAAAAAGTGAAAGTGAAAAAATAAAATTAATTGTTTCATACTCTCCTCTTCACCAATAATTTATATTATTAATCGGTATAATTTTTGGTATCCTTTAACAAATTTAATTTTTATTTATTGATATTCGTCAATACTTTAACATTTTAAAAAGAAAAGCGAAAAAATAAAATTAATTCTTACGATATGTTTTAGGTTTGACTATTAACTAATAATTTATATTCTTAATTGATTTAATATTATCACATTATAAAACAAAAAATTTTACGTTAAATTTTTCTTTAATAAATTTTTATAAAACTTATATATTCCAATCATTAATTTTTTCCTATATTTATAATTTCATTTATTTATTCATTTAAATATTTTGTTTTATATTAAAATTTAGGCAGAGAAGGTAACATGATATTACTATCTCTGTCTCTGTATGTACTTGTTTGCAGTGTTTCAAAGGAAAACATGGGAAGGATTAGAAGATCATCAACTAGGGGAGTCGAGACTAGTTCCCCCCTGTACTACTCTACTGACATTTAATGTGATACACAAGGCATTACAGTGGTGTTTCATTAATTCACATTTGTTCTCTTAAAATAGAACAAGTTTTAAGATTTTTCTTATAATATTGTAATATGAATATCATAAAGGAAAATGAATATGATGCTATGCAATTCTACGTTTCAACAAGTCTGGTGTAACATAATTCTTTGTTACCGTAATCCTATTCCAACTGAGGAGGAACTGTTCCATTCAAGTAATTGTAGGAATGTTTAGGTAATTGAAGGAATGATGGAGCCGCAACAGTGCAGCTCTCTCGGCCATTGCAGTAATCATAATAATACCATCTTAATAATCACTTCTTTTTGTAACCCCATATGGCATTCTGCTTTCGCCATTTCTACTAATCGACTAGTGCTCTGGTTGCTTATTGAGCAAATGATGAAGTGTCACAAGCATTTTACAGCAGTGATATGATGGTGACCCACGTTATGTGGAAGTTTTTGAACAAATGTTTATGCCTCCTCTGTAAAATTTCTTACGTGGAGCCAAAATCATCCCATTTTGTGGTATTATGACTTTTTTCTCATATATAGATGCTCTTAACAGTGATCGGTTTGCATGTATGGAGTAGACTTGACTTCTTGAGCAACAATTTTAAAACTTGACGAAACATAAGCCATATAAACATTTAATATAAACTAATCAAATGCTATTTACATAACGGTCTGTAACAAATTTTAAACTTGAATCTAACTAATTAATAATTTAATTCAGAAGTTGAGTTGAGTTATCATATTAATAATATTTGAACAGTTCGGACCTAATATTCATATTATATGTATTTTATCATTAAATTTTAATTGACATTTAAGAGAAGGGGTTTATTAGTAAATGAAAAAGTAGAATGTTTTTTTTTATAATTTTAAAAATCAAGAAGTTTTTTAATATTTCTAAAATTATTGGAGAAATCTACATGTTTTTGCCCCTCAAATTTATATGACGAATTTGCAATAATACGATGATAAATTATACCATTTCACAAGTTGATGAACAGAAACCTTATTGTAGGAAAATCTCTCTCGCCAAAATCCTCTGCTCCATTGCATAAGTAAGGAGAAAATAAAAACGAGGAAAGAGTTGGATCTGTTAGGAAACAAATTTTACGCAATTAATGTCTTAATTCTTTATTAATATTATTAATCTTGCATGATTTCATTTTTCACTATGAGAAATCCATCGATTAGCGATGGAAAAATCCAACAGAAAAGGGTAAAATTCTGTCGGTAATATAAATTCCCCACGAAATAAAACAATGGACAAATTCGTCAATGATTTAACCGTAGGTAAATTTACCGACGAAGTATAGAGAAATCGTCAGTAAATTTACTGGTGGTAAATATAGAAACTATTGGTAAATATACCAACGGAACATATTGCGACAGAACGTATTTTCTGCCAGTAAATATACCAATGGAACCTTACTGACAGAAAATATGTTCCGTCGCAATATTTTCTGATGGTAGGTATCGACCATCAGTGAGCAGTTTTCCAATATTACCAACGGAAAGAAGACTTACCTTCAGTAAATATCTAACAATTTACAGACGGTGTAATTTGTCTATCGATAAATGTAGTTATATTACAGACAGATGTTATGTTTCCGTTGGTAAATGAAGCTAAAAAGATTTTAAAAATATCCCGATATGTCTCACAGGAGCTCCATCAAGAGTTATGGGTTAAGGTTTATGAGTTCGCATCTAACATATATGTTAGAAGAGAATTAACATTTAAAAGTTTGATATTTAAGCTATATTCAAAATGTACTAGTGCCAAAAAAAAATCCACTATTCAGTTTCTATATGAAAACTTATTGTAATAAATTAGTTTAACATATACAATTTTAAAAAACATGCATGTAAAAATTTGCACATGAAAAGAAATAATAACATAATCATTTCAGAGAACATCAATGAAATAACGAATTGACATAATTAAGGTAATTGAAACAATAATATAAGTAAAACTCATTCTATAGGAAGTAGAAACCACAAACAAATACCAAATTGAACCAAGTTTACAAAAACGTAGTAAAAAACATAATCATTTACCTCAACCAACATGCAGAAGGAACTTCCTAAAGTACATGAAAGAAAATGATGATGGAGATAGAATGAAAAATATAACAACTGAAAGAAATGTGATTACATGTGTGCAAATTCATTGTAGACATTGTAAAAATTATAATGAAATCAATGTCATTTGAATACTTGCTAAAGCTTCTCTTTAATCTCCTTCGAAATAGAAATGTTGTCAACAAATGAGTTCCTATAGTGAAAATATTTGTGAACATCTACTTTATAGTATAACAATTGAAGGATTTACTTTTGAGTTTTTGTCCCTATATTTCACAATGGTACCTTAAATCTCTATGTAACCATTGATAACATATATAAAGCTTAAGTATATTTCTAAAACATCTTCTTTTATTGTCTCATATTAACATTTAAAGGATCAGATAGAGTAGCTTTTCCCTTGTAATTTTGTTAAAGCCTACTTATAGATGATCACTTTCTCATTCAAATTATTAGCTCTTAATTTGTTTAAGATCTTTAGCTCCTCTAATTTAGTACCTTGTAGTCTCCTAAAATATTTATAAGCTTTAAATCCCTCCACATTAGTTTAGATTTCTCTCGTCACTACTTCTTCAAATCCATCAAGTGTGACTATAAAGTTATTAAACCTATAAGGGCTTCTCCTTCCTAGTTGAGCATTTCCTAAATTAATTTGTATTGGAGAAGGATACGAGGTTAAAGGTTACTAACGTGGATACCGCTTTCTGAAAATTAATTTAACCGAAGTAAATTCACAATAGCTCTATTTTTTTTTCTTGATAAACCATTTTCCATACTGATTGATATTTTATGTGTAAAAATTCTCATCAAATTTCAAATTTGTTACTCCTATTTTGCTTACTCAACCATCGTTGAATAGGTTAAAGCCCAAACTTTTCCCTTTAGCTTCGTAAGAAAAGGCCATGTTATTGAAAGCCTCTAATATTAACCAAGGAGTTGTAATGCTCTTCTTAATGTCCATCAAATCTTTCCATGCATGTTTACAAAAACTCATTTTTATCTGTTAACATTTTATCAAACACCTTATGTGCATGAATTTTATATCTCAACATCATAGCCAAAATTCAAAACTAAACCTTCTAATACTAACATTTCTACCTTAAATCCTCTATCCATTCATAAGAATAATATACATACCAAAAAAAATCAACAACAAAAAACAACAAAAATTCATAAACAACCATTACCTCCACGAAAATGCAAAAATGGTGGGCGAAGATAACAACCCATGCAGGAACGACGATGCAACGCCGACGCTAGACATCGGACGGGAGAGGAAGAAGACCAAAGAACGCCGAAGAAGATGAACTAGGGGGAAGGGGCTTTTGGGTGTTTAAACATGATTTCAAAACGATGTCGTTTGGCGTTAAACCAAACGATGCTGTTTTGTTTAAGTAAATAACGTTCAACAGCTGGCAGATGACGACATACAAAGTTTATCGACGGAATTGTCTGTTGCTAATTTCTGTCGGCAATTTTAAAATTTATTATCCCGCCTTTAATTCCCGCATTATTTGCTGATAGTAATGGTTCCATCGATAATTTGCCAACTTTACTGACGAAAGAAACAAAGTCGTCGGTAATTACCCACAATATCTTTTCCGTTGGTATACTTCCGTCGCAAAATTCAGTGTAATTATCGACAGGAACTTTTACCGTCCCTAAAATCCATCGCTAATTTTACTGGACAATTTTCCTCTATATTTAGCGACAGATATTAAAACCATCACTAAACAAAAATTTCCCCGTTGATTTTAGCAACAAAAATAGTGTTTCTGTCCGTAATTTTTCATCACTAAGTCCTAGTTTTCTTGTAGTGTTTCCTAAATAAATTGGTGGTCGATTCAATTTTTGATGGATCCCATAACTATATATAAAAATAAATCTTGTTTATTCCTACTATATATTTATACATTTGTATTATGTTAAAATGCATGATGCAAAATCCTTATTGCATGAAACCGAAATTTCATTTTACAAGTTACAGTGTTGAACAAGTGGTCCAACCGTGTTTGCTACCATATTTTGTATCATTGATGGATGATCAGTCAAGAAATTTGGTAAGCTTGTTAATAAAAATTAATGATGGTTTATACTGGAGATAATCAAACAGAGCCTATTGGTTTAGCTATGGACTAGCAATATTGCCTCCGACGTGAATTAGAAGAAATGCTCTCCATTCTACTAAGTGACCTGAAAAAAAAAATTAAAAAAAGGTTCGGATTGTTCAAGAAAGGAATTTCTGAATCCTCGAGTATACTCAATGTTACCAATCATCAGCTTTTTTCTAAATAAATTAGTAGTACATAAAATTTTGGTGGATTCCTTTCATTAATTTATGATGTATTATATATTTGTATTATTTAAAATGCATTATATAAAATTCTTATTGCATAAAAATATTACTTAGTTATATATTATTTAAATATAAAGTATACAATAGTGGTTTCTTCTAAAATTGATAAGTCAAGGAATTGTTAAAAAATTATATATTTAAATACAAAGTGCACAATATTAGTCTCTTCTATAATCGATAAGCTAAGGATTTGTTAAAAAATTATATAATCATAATTCAAGTTTTTTTGGAAAATGAAAAGAAATATAATTATAATTATTACAATGAGTTCAAGACATTAAACCTACTATCATATTACAATATGATTAAAAACTTCCTACATAAGGCACTTCAACTGTCTACAAGATAGACAATAAGAAAAAATAACTATAAGCACCACTTATATTCCCAAATATAGAGTTAAAAAATGTGAACTAATTATTAAGATATTTATTAATAGCTACATAGTGTTGTGCAAAAAAAAAAAAATCTTGATCTAACTAAATTTCTTGTACGGAACAAAAATTATCACGTTACAAGTTGGTACCATGTCTATGTAACTTCTCCCTTGATATAGATGTTCTAATACTTATCTTTTAACGTGCGCTTTTGGAAAAGACTTCCCTTCATGGACAATAGTCCATCCTAACTAACATTAGCGTTAGCATCAGAAATTTATGTAGCAATGACTTAAGTGGAGTGACGAATGAAAAATTAAATCTATATAATGAGTTTAGAATAAGCCAATAATAAACTACTGTATACCATTTCACAAGTTGATAAGTAAAAAAGAGAACCTTGGTCTAATTAGGAGAAAATAAAGTCCATTTGTCAATGTCCTCTACACTTTCTACAAGTTAGCTTGAGAAGAAATTTCAAGTCTTGAGATACACTTCACTCCTTGATTCTTAATTCATATACATTATCAATCTCCGGTGAATTCATAATCAACAATTATTATTTTTACACAAAAAATCACACAAGTTTTAAATGTAAGTTTTATAAAAATGTCTTAAGAATGTATTGCAAAATTATAAAATCATAACAGACATTTCTTATGATCTAATTTAAAAGTATAATAAAATATATTTTTGAATATATAGCTAAAAAGTATAATCACTTACAAATCAATTATGAAATCATCTTTTAAAAATATATTTATTCTAATTATATTTTCAATTATTAATTTAATTAAACACTATTATTTTTAGTAAGTGTATGGTTATTATAATTAATATCAAATAATTTAAAATATAATAGTAAATAAAATAAATAATTCTTTAATTATTTTCTTTGGGGTGTACCTTAAAGAAGACAAAACCTGAGGGATTTGTTTCCATTTTTATTTTTTGTTTTTTGTTTTTTAATTTAGTACAAAATCATATTTGTTTAAATTTTTAGTTTTTGTATTTGGTTTTGTTTTTTTTTTTCAGTTTTAAAAAATTATGAAAACTATAAAAAGTGGTTTTTGTTTTTTCATAATTTGATTTA
>JANZLD010000007.1:64260141-64304936 GCA_026413575.1 Erythroxylum carthagenense | reverse complement strand
ATTTATAAATAAAAATTTGATTTTTAAATTATTTAATTTATTAAAATAACATAATTTTATTAATAATTTGTTAACAAATACTCCATTCTATCCAAAATAAAAATCGTTTTAGAAAAATTTTAATTATTTAAAATAAGAGTCGTTCGTGACTTTTCATGCATATTTATAATTTTTCTTCCAAAATTAACATTTAATTTATCTCATATCTTGATTACAAAGATTATATTTTCAAGGCAATTCAACATGCAATTTGTATCACATGAGTAATACCATTAATAAGGGTATATCAAACATTTCATTAGTTTTCTTAATAAGTGTGCATCCCTCTAAAACGACTTTTATTTTAGATAGGAGAGAGTATTATATAAGAAATTAAATAAATTTATTTAATTAAAAATTTTAAAAAAGTTTTATTATTATCAGGAACAAAGGATAACTATATTAATATTAATAACCAAATAAAATTTTATTTTTATTAAAAAACAAAAACTAAAAAAAAAAAGAACAAAATCGGTCCTTAGACTTCGTCTAAAAAGATTCGACCCGAATGACAATACAACTATACATGTACCCTAAAGCTTTCCTTTTTTCCGCTGATAGACGCGCGAAGTAGGAGCATAACGCACACACCACCTTCAACGATACTTTCTCGGTCTTCGAATCAAAATTCAAAGCTAAGAATCTGAGTGGACACATACACACTCTCAAAACTTGAACAGGGTTTTCGATAATGGAGTGGAAGAGCTCAGAGGAACCATATGTGAACACTAGCACATCACACAGCTCTTCTTCTATTCCGGCCAGCGAAAGCACTATCTGGGCTGACGCTTCTCCGCTTCTTGAAGTCGCCTGTAGAGGTTCGATGTGATTATTTCTCTTTATTCTTTTCAAGATTCAATCTTTTTTTTTCTCCTTTTTATTTTGTTTTTCCGGCTTTCTCTTTTCCCAAAACGGGATTGGTATTAGTCTATTTCCTTGTCTCAGACTAGTAAAGTTTTCTCCTTTTTGTTGTTTTTATAATCTTTAATCCGAAGCTTAAGTCTTGAGTTATGGTTTTGCTAGGTAATGTTTGGGTTTAAGTAAGCTTTCGAGTTTACGTATCTTGTTTATCAGATTCGTTTTTATGTATTATTTTATTCTGTTGATTCCTTAGTTGTTGAGTAATCGAAGGGGGATAAGGAGACGAAAAAGAAAAATGGGAATACTTTGTCAATGCTCCATGACTGCAATTATTGAAAATTGCTTGAACAAGCATAGTATTGCTGTTTTCAATGATTGTACTGTGAGATGCTGAACTTGTTACAGGGAAACAAATACTTTTGGTATACGTACTAGTTGGTAGCATTGTGATTTAGTCTCTGAATTCTAGTTTTCTATTTCTGAATCAATTTTCCTTCATCAATGTCAATATTTTCTTAGTTAGTGAAACCTTTGGCTTTTCTTGATAACTTGCAGAAGTAATCAGATTGATTGCTTCTTTGATTCAAAACCAGAAGAGTAGCGAAGTTAGTGATACATATTAACAAATTTCATGTTCTAAATAACCTGGCTGCTGTGTGCCTTGCAGAATTTTCTGTCCACTACACTTGCAAATTGCATGTGAGCCTTGGTTTTCTTTCTGAAAATTAATATATAAATGTTTGATTGCAGAACTCCAAGAAGGTGAGCTCATTCATGGAGAGAACTTCAATCTTTTTGCTGCCATGTCTGCTCTGGAGGTGCTGCTGAAATTAAATTTTATTTAATGATTTATTTTCTTTCTTATTGAGGAATGCATTATTTAGCATAGAGAGAAAGAAAAAAGTAAAAAGGAAAAAGAAAACTTAGCATGATATCTTCTTGCAGCTAGGTTTCTCCAACACTTTTGATTTCAATTACAATGAAGAACAAGGTGTGGTCTTGTGCAGACTTGATTTAAGAGCTTTTAACTTCCTATTTTAGTCTTGAATTAGAAGTGATACTAGTAATGCTCTTAGCTGCCTTGTTGAAGGAAAAATGCTTTTCTGGATTTGTCCCGATTTCCTGGTTTATCTGCATTTGTGAAAACTATGATACCATTTTTTTCTATGTCGAGCTTTTTAAGTTCCTTCCGAGATTCTGATCCTTTTACTTCTATTTCTTGTGTTTTCTGTTTTCTTTTTCCTTGTTCATTCTAGATTATGGACCCAAAGATGGATTCTGGGATTGTTAGTAGATACTGCTCTGTTGATGAAGCAATTGAAGATGGTGCTGCTCCAGTTCCTATTAGCTTTGATAAAACAGAAGATATCCAATGCATCATTGATATCATGGATCATCTTTTAGCATGTGAGGTACTTTGTAATCCGTTGATATCATGCTTACCAGCTTTTGATTATGCTGCTCATTATGAAATGCTGGACTTGCAGTGACCTCTCAAGGTACCTGGGTAAGATTACTCTGGTTTCCTGTCTCAGGAAATGCAAAATAGTTTAGTGAAAAGATCGTTTTGTCTATGCTCATACCTCATTCTTTTGGGCATGCTTTTAATATATGTAGATTATCTTTTATTTGTTCTTTTAGGAACAAAGATTGTAAATATCATATGAGGTCTATGATGCTTGTTGTTTATTATACCCGCTCTAGCCTCTTGATTGTTTCACATTGTTTTCGTTCTTATATTGTTTGTAAAACTCGTTGGACTTTGGTCATGGTGGCTGAAGGTTTAGTCTGATTAATAGATAAGAAAAGTTACTTATGAATTATAGTCCTTATTTACAGGCAACATGGCACAAGGGTCACTCGTTGGCGCAAACAGTTTTTTCATGCATGTATCTTCTGCGACCTGAGAGGACATCATCACATGCCTTACTACATTCTTATTGCAAAATCATTCGTGCAACCTGCAAGGCTGTTGTTTCAGTTGTTTCTGATGCTCGTACACATGAAGTAAAGTATTCTAATCACTCCTTTGGCCTATGTTTATGTTAGATTCTTTAACTCTTCAACCCTTTTTGAACTCCAATTGCAAGGTTGATTTCTTGATGTAAAATCTTGGTCCATGCTTTAAACATTCTGAGTTAACGCTTGCATTTATGGGATGCATTATATTTTGGCTTTCCATTTAACTTTTCGGTTGACAGGAAGAAGATCTTTTCACAATGTCTTATGGCCTTCCTCTGAATGGGGATGGAGATGAGAAATGTTTATCATTGTTAAATGCCGTTGAAGAAAATCTATTGCGACAATTGCGTGCTTGTAAAACATCGTCAACCAAAAGAAGAGTAACAGAGCGTATTTTTCTCACTTTTATCTTTGAAATAGCGTGAATATGAAAGATGTTGAAACAAGAACCATAAACATAACACTAATGAACTGTTAAAATCTTATCTCTTTTGTGGAGCAAAGAAACTTGGTAAAACTTTTAGGAGCCATGTTTCCTCAAAATCTTTTGCCAAAGAATGCTAGTTAAGAAGTTTAAATATGTTTCTCTTGACTGATATTGTAAACTTTTCATTATTGGCACAGATGTAGAACCATTACAAACTAATCTTGATTTGGAGGAAGGTTATTGCAAAGCTTTATTATGCCGCTTACGCTTTCGTAAGGTCTTATTCTATGTTGCTCTTTTTAGTTGTTGGAAATAATGTGGGATTCTGCCTCTACACACTTTTGCATTCTTTCAAGTTTTTGCCTACTCATAATTAATTATTAGCTTGTTCGGTTACGAGTTCACACTTCCAGCAAAGATATGATGCCACATATTACTTTAAGGAACCTGGAGTCCTTTTCTTAGTGCCCAAAATAATTTTGTTGCAAGAAATTGATGAATACATTTGTGATTTATGAATGATAGCTTTTTAAAATGTTGAAACATGGGATTAGTTAATCATGTCTTCCATCATTATTAAAGAATCCTTTGTGCTTACCTTTAACCTTATACCTTTTCTATTGATATAAACTAATTCTGCTTTGAAATGCTCTTCTAATTTCTCTCATGCATCATTTAGATTGCTTGAGAAGTTGCATGAACTAGTTGTTTGTTCAATGTAATTTCTTCCTTTTTTTTGGCCTAGCCTAACATTCTGGAACTTCAGAATTGACTACATTCTACTATTAGTCTTAATTATTCTGAAAAGAGTTCTTGCCCCAGCAGTGGATCTCTGCAGAATGCATATTGTAGCTTCTACTTATGTTTTCAATTCCTCGCATTAACTTTCATTCTGTATGCTCGCTTGAACCCGATTTTATTTTACTTTCCTCTCATGTATATGTCCTCAGGTTCTGTTACTTTCTATTTATAATGACTTAGCTGTACATAAGTTACCATTTCTCCTTTACTCTCAGCATTTTTTCCACCTTCTCACCTCTATGAAGCGACCCCAAGGTAGAGGTCTGGAGTTGGCTAGAAAACATATAGCTGCATGCATATCGGAGTTGAATTTCATCCGCAAATCATCAGAATTCCTTGTGTCCCATGCTTGTGGAACTTGTGAAGGCAGTAAAGATGAAAAAACAACTGCCTCTGGTCGTCTACCAATTGGATTTGATGCTAGTGTAAACACTAGAATCTCTGCTCCCACTCCACCACGTGCAATTAAGTTGCTTTCCTGGAAAAATGTGAGTACTTTATTCTCTTTGCTAACCACTTATTTCGACATATGTCATCTATTCTGTTAAAAGGTCCTTTTTATCTTCTGACAGGCTATTCAATACTTTGAAAAACTGCTTTGTGATCTTGATTCAGTATGCTCGTATTCATTGAACCCATCTCTGGATGTTCTTTTGCGCTTTGTGGTTCAGTTCCAAAAAGCTGAACCTGATCTCGTTGCAAGAGCACATCTCCAGGTTAACTCTTCTCACAGTGCCTAAGAGTGTTAGTTGTTTCTCTATCATTAATGTCTGAACTTTCAACATTGACAACTTCTATCAGCTTCTTCTTGTTCAAGATGGTAAACTTTATGGTCGGGATCCTATCTTTGCTGTGATTGCTAAAGCAGCAGGCTTACCTGATGTGACAAGGGACCACACGATTCAGAGGAACGAAAATGTTGTACAACTTGGACATGTAAGACAATTCGATCAATATAACATGTTTGACTATATCTAAGCTTTAGTTTTTATTGTTACTGCATTTTTAATTTCCAGTTGTTAATGCTTTAGATCTACTTTCTAGTTTCTGTTCTCTATATCTTCTTAATATATTGTCATGTGATGTTATGCAGCTCATGATAAATATGCTCAAAATTCTTTGCACAAATTCAGCATGGCAGAGACGTAAGCTTGGAAAAATTTTACAAGATTGGCGAGTTATCTATGTTCAGGTTTGTTGTTGCCATTTTCTTTAGTTTTGCTTAGGGAGGTTGCCTTTTAATATTGAGGTTAAC
Source organism: Erythroxylum carthagenense (assembly GCA_026413575.1). Classification (NCBI taxonomy): domain Eukaryota; kingdom Viridiplantae; phylum Streptophyta; class Magnoliopsida; order Malpighiales; family Erythroxylaceae; genus Erythroxylum; species Erythroxylum carthagenense. The sequence goes on along the minus strand of JANZLD010000007.1, from coordinate 64,299,591 downwards.
TAAAAACTTCAAATTGTAACTTTAATGTTTTTGTAGAAACTATTTCCTTGTCCCACAAGTTGACTTAGTGGCTAGCCTAATTTTACAAACTAATTGAAGTTTAAACCTTATTCTCTAGAAGGATCATGATGGTTCTTGAAGTCCTTATTTCATCAGTTTTCTCTTGCTCATACTCCAGGTTCATTTTGGAGCTGTGGAGATTTTCTTGACATTTTGTTTTGTCAATATACCCTCTTTCTGTGCTTATAGAATTATCTTATCAAATTATTTTAGCTCCACAATTTGCAATCTTCTTGAGCTTGTTTTAACGAATAGCAGTGTATAAATTCTTCCATTACCGGTTTATTTATGATTGACATTGGGGCTTGGCATTAGTAGTAAATTTTTTGCTCCTTTATTTGTTTTACAGCTAGAACTTGCTTTTAGAAAAGAGTTTGAAGAAGTCCCCAGTGTGTTGGATTATGAGGTATTGATGCCTTCCTTTTGGTAGTTCACTTCTTGACAAGTATGATCTAACTTCCATAAACATGCCTATCAATTCATGTTTTTGGAGAGTGAGGATTTATCTGCTTCATATATGTTTTTGATTTCGGGTGTAACTGTCCACTACCAAAAGTTACACTTCAAGCACTGTGGCTACTCTTGTCCAATTCATTTACTTTACTTGGATTTTATTTTTACCAAATAGAAATAGACCTAGATTGTTTTCCTGTGAGTAAATCTATGAGATATTGATTTTGCAGAATGTTACTATGAGAATACTAAAGAACATCCTTACTTGGGTTGAGGAGCAAACTTACTGGATTGCTTACCGGTTTCTCATTCTGGGTTTTGAATTAGAGCTCTATTCTCCCAACGAGTATTGCATGGTATATTGGTATTTGTACATCGTCCTACGCAAGCTTGCAGAGAAAACACATCTCAAGATGACATTAAGTGAAGGTACTACAAGCTGTACATTGTTCCATTTGCAAGAATAGTTGTTTGTGCAAGTGATTTTGGTTGTTACGTAAAAGAATGCAATGCAGTTTATTTGTCCCCATTTGGCAGTTTGTATGGAGGATTTTTTGTATTGGTAAAGATGATGATTATGATCGCTTAATAGGAACAATAAATATTAATCCTTAAGCTATGTTTGGTTGGACGTAAGATTTTAAATGAAATAAAATAGAATGGAATGTAATGAAATAGTTTATAATGGAATGGAATGTAAATGGATGTAATATTAGAAAATTGTTGTTTGGGAGAGATAAAAAGACTCATAATGTAATATAGTGAAATGTTGTTTGGAAGAAGGGTTTATAATATAATATAGTGAAAAGTTGTTTATCATTTTACATTCCATCTTAAACCTTCCAAATCAGAAGTTTATTATTTTTACTGTTTAGGATAGAATGAGATGTAATATGAAATCTCTTTCATCCCATTTTATTTCATTCTATTATAAGCTCTCCTCTGATACGATAGAATAATATTACATTTCATTTCATTCCATTCTATTAATAAACTCTCAACTAAACATAACCTTAGAAATGAAAGATTCAGTTACTGATTCCATTCCTTGATTGGTTGCTATATTAATTAGCCATTATTATTATTTAACTTGCAGACCTTTTGTTTTTTCATTCCTGACATTGCAATTAACTTGTGCATCGATCTAATTGCTCATGCATCTGATGATCAGCTAAACAAAAAGGAAAGAAAAGAAAGGATTCCCCAAAAGATCTGGCCAGAGAAACTCGGATCCCACCCGCTGTCATGTTTCTTCAATGCCAAATATGTCTCGCGGAAGGGCTCACACTGGTATTACGGTTTCTTGTTCTGCATTTGTTTTACAATATTAATAATAGCCTGGTCTAAGATGTTAGCTAGAGAATTATTCCTAACTTGAACTGGCTTTATTGCATCCAAATGTTTATGAGATTTTTTTCTATCGTTCCAGCTGCTTGCGGCTTTAAGGAATGAACTCATGGTTTTACAAAGCCCTAACCCATTCAATTCTGAACACGAGGTAAGCTTATGATTTCTTTTTATAAGTCCTGCCTGCATTAGATGTTTGTACAATAAATCATCCTCTCTTCTGTTCAATAGTTTACTTGTATACATTTGGAGAAACTGATCAAGTGACTGTCTTTGAGAAAAAGTATCTTCCCTGCAGAAGCATCCATAATATACTGATTAGAGAGTTACGTATCATTCTTCTCATCAGATTTTATTGTTTTGCAGAGATTTGTACAGCATTTTGAGCTTCTACAAAAAGCCTGTATTCCTGACCAGATTCCATATCCATTGTTCATGGAATCTACTTCTCACATATGCTTCTCAGTAAGTAGTCCATGATGTTTGACCAACTTTCATTGCCATGGCCTATTCCATTCAACTGTCATATTCTTCTTTATCTAGACTATAGTCATGTACAACTACTTCAAGGATGCTCTGAAGATTGCAAAGGAGCTCAAAAGCAGTTTCTCAAATGACCCTGACAAATTGGCTGAACTCCGGCAACTAGAGCAGGTTGCGGAACATAATAGCATTGCGTTCAGCATCATTTGTCGCGTAGGAGGTCTTGACCGGTCACTTAAGGTTTCTTTTGAACCAATCCACCATCCATATTTTGCAACCGCTGTTGTCAAGAGATCCTGAATCTTTTCACTTCCCCACCAAATTTTGAGATGCTTTACATATTTCAGTCTCTTTAGCATAGGCGGTACAGCAATTGTAACATTTTGTAATTTTCTCAATTTAAATTCTTTCATTTCATGTCGTTATGAACTATATATATATATATAAGGGTCTGAAATTAAAAAACAGATAATAAATTTGCAAGCTTTAACAATTTTCCTGAAGCCTTGCTTGAATTTGACAATTTCTACAAATCAAGAAGATTGTATCAACTTGCTGCTTTTGATTACCCCTTTCCTGAACTTTCATTTCTGCCTCAATTATCTGTTCATGTCATGAACTTGTTGACCACTGTTCAGTGCTTGAAATTGTTTATATCAGAGGTATTTCTTTAGTCCATGCAGGTTACCATCATGGGTCCAAAAGACCAAGTTTCAGGTGTAAACTTTGCCGGTTGTTTAAGCATGTTTTAATGTTTCACTTTCTGGTTTATTGTCTTCTGCTACAAAAATTATTACATCAAGACAAACTTTTCCATTGTTTTTGCATTAATGTCTGCCTCATATTAGGCCCTCACATCCTGATCTATCTCAATTAATCCTACACATGAAATGTGTGCATGTCATCATATGAATTAACTAATATATTGTAGGCCGAAAGGTGGGTCTGAGAGTTAATAGTTCAACAACTCCCAGCTGTTGATGCTGTTATTATAACATGTATGTCTTAATGCCGCTTTTGACTACTCTACATTACGAGTTCAGCAATGACCAAAGCAAATCTACCGAGCCCCTTTTGTGGTCTCTCATTCATTGCTTATATGCTTAATAAATAACTAATAAATAAATAAATACCCTATTCTAATTTGTGAATTATTTTAATGTTTGAAAAAGATTAACAAAATTAATTAAATTCTTTTGGCCTTTTTTAATTTATAAAAATTGTTCCAAAAAAATACATGAATTTTGAAAGAATAATTAAATATTAATAAATTTATTAAATTTTATAAGATTAAATTTGTGTCTACGTGGAAGTGGGTCCTTTTATCTCTAACGTAGGACCCACCAAATTATGGATACTAGGGTGGATGGCAACAGACAGCCAATAAAAACACAACTCTTTGATTGGATCAATTATGGACGTCTCGCTTTCAGCGGCAGTGTGAGAGTTGAAACCACTAGGAAACTTGGGAGTTGTTGGGAACCTGATACTGAGCAAAAGGGAGGCCAACGATCAATCATCAATTGAACAATCAAGTATGTGAAGACTCCTTGTGCGCAGAAGTATACAGGCGACATAGGAACCTGAAGGATTTTGGAGTTTTCAGGTTTACCCCCTCTAAAGCTCTTAGGGTGGGGTCTTAGAAAATTAATATTAGTCCGACTAAACTGAGATACCTAATGTAATAAAAAAAAAAAGAATTCATGTGTCTGGGTGTCCACTTACTGGCATTGCTAAGAGAGTACTAGTTCTAGTCGTGGTGGGGCAATCTAGTGGGGTGTGCGCTTTATTCTCATTTTTTATATCCAAGGGTACGATCGTCTCTACTCATCACTGGGTGGGAAGTGGGTTGAATCCCAATCACCGCAGGCAAGCAAGCTGTCATCCACGTGGCAGTTAATTCTTCTGGATGATATATCATACTATATTATGTCCCTTGCTCTTGCACATAATTACGCGCTTGTACGATATACAGAAGGCCCAAAATGAGAGGTAAAAGCGGAATGGAAATTCAAAGTGGACGACCCACTTAGCTGGCAAGTGGGCACTATAAATTTATTATAAGTCTTTTAATGTTTCTTTATCTTTCAAATATTATATTATATTATATATATACATATCACTCTCATCATTTAATTCATAATAAATGATAATAAACATAGGTCAATCCTCCTAAATTCAAAGTCAGTAAATACATGAATTATTGAGTCGATTATAATCAATTGAATTTAAAAATTATTGAATTTTAATTTAGAGTCATAAAATGTGCATATTTAAAAGTTTTATATTTTAATTTTAGTTAAAATTAAATTAATTTGTTACAATATCAAAAGTTTCAACAATCACAACCAACAAATAAATTTGACTTTGTAAGTTTGTTAATATTGTTGTCACAAGTTCTCTAAATTTGACTTAATATATATTCAAAAATTGATAATTCTCAATTTTCCTATTATTAAATTAAGATAAACAAAAGAATTATTACTTGAATATGTATATTTAGAAAAGATGCTATTTGGTTGTTGTTTTTTAATCTTATAAATAACACTTCTTCGAACAAAAAACAAGTTAGTTGTTTGGACATTGACTATAATTCAATACATTACCTGAAAATCGTTAGCAGAAACTGATGTTCAAAACTAGGTTGTTGATCTAATCAGGACAGGGTGGAGTTTGATGAAAATTATGGACACGTGGCAAAATCAGGAAAGGAAGAGGAGTAAGAACAGGTGAGTAGGACATATAGTAGAGGATGAAAACCCCTTCTGTCGCAGGTTTGGGGAAAATGTAAGGCAGTACAGGTTCTTACACTGCCGTATTCTGACACAACCAACCAACTAACCCCGCCAAAAGGAGAGAGAAAAAAAGATTAGAATTAAAAACTAAATAAAAGAGGCAAACGTTGCAGATAATAAAATATAAAATAATTAATTAAGACAAGAAATTAGAATTATTACATTAATAAAGAATGAATAATGAAAATATATTAAAACTACTGCAACGCCGACGACTCATCAGAACCGAAGTTTCCTTATTTCTTTGTTTTGTCTTTCTTTTTGGGCATATTTCTCTGGTCACAGCTCATATCCATTCGATCGTCCTACTTTTCCACGCTCCTGCTTCTCTTCTCACAGATCAATTTTCTTTTTCCTCACCGATTTAAGCTCTCTGGCAATCTGAATCATCATCTGATCTCTCTTTCTTGCTCTGGGTACGTGTTTCTTTTTATGTTTTGTGTGTGTATTGGTGTGTCCTTGCGAGGTTCTTTCTTTGCCTTTTTTTTTTTTTTTTGCTTTTGGTTTCTGAACTTGGGTTGTTTTTTATTAATCTGGGTTTTGTTTTCTGGATCGATGTGTTGTTCACCAGTCGTAAAAGGTGGTGTCTTGAGTTTTGTTTCTGTGGGAAGTTTTGACCTTGAATTGAGCTTGTTTTTATTTGTTTTGCGTGCTTGCCTATGAACAAATCTCATCTTTATTGCTGGGTTCGTTTCTTTGGTTTCAAATCGTTTTAACGTCTGATTTAGTGGTAAAAGAAGGTTAAATTCGGAACCTCTCTTTTGGTTTCCCGGTACCCTTTTGTCTGGATGATACATAGTTATTTGGATTTGCGAGTGGGACATAGCAACCAACTTCTTTTAGTGGTCGAGGGAGCGATGTGGCTACTGGTTAATGTGTGGCGACGTGGCATCTCATGAATCTATATTGATCTCCAGTTTGAACCTTGTAAGATTAATGCCAAGGGTCTAACCATGAAGAGCTGTTGTTAATGATTAACACAGATTATGAGGATTGAACTGTTTTGCTTGTTGGGACTGAGGAGATTGAACTGTTTTGCTTGTTGGGATTGAGGAGTTATTTGAGATAATGGCATTGATTGTTTGACGGATTCTTGTAGGATTGTGCGATTGAGGAGATAGAATGTCAGGAGGTGGTACGCAGAAAAGCATTAGGAAAGCACTTGGAGCCTTGAAGGATACAACCACTGTCTCATTGGCTAAAGTCAATAGTGGTTATAAGGTACTAGTAATTGTACATGTTAAATGACCACAGCTTCGTGATTATACGGTAGTTGATGTTTAATAATTGCTACTGCCTTTTGGGTTCTAATGAGTCCATTTTGGTTTCGTTTGATGTTGCAGGACTTGGACATTGCTATAGTTAGGGCCACCAATCATGTTGAGAGACCTGCAAAAGAAAAGCACATTAGAGGTAATTGCTCTGCATTAGTTTCAGCTCATGCTTTCAAGCAGGATATGCTGCGCATCTATGATGCATCATGTTACTTAAGACAGTGCTGGTGAATGATTTCTTACATATCTCTTTGCAGCAATTTTCGTATCCATTTCAGCTACAGTGCCACGAGCTGATGTTGCATACTGCATCCATGCTCTTGCCAAACGGCTGTCAAAGACTCATAATTGGGCGGTATGTGCCTCACATATAGCACACGTAATAATGAGATGAGAGTTTTTCCTTTATTGTTTCTTAGTCATAAAACTTTGAAAATTTGGCTCTCTTTCTGCACTATGATCTGTATGAACTTGGATTTTCCTACCTTCCTCTGCAACTTTCTTCTGTTTGTTTGATTGCTTTGTTTCGCATTTAGGTTGCACTGAAGACTCTAATTGTGATACACCGTGCTCTGAGGGAAGTGGACCCCACTTTTCATGAAGAGCTCATTAACTATGGCAAAAGCAGAAGCCATATGCTTAACATGGCTCATTTTAAAGATGATTCTAGTCCAAATGGTAGTTTCTTCTTCTCTTGGTCAGATGGTTAATCTGAGTGAAAGATTGTAAATGATGTTTACTGCTGTTATATCTGGCCAGCTTGGGATTATTCTGCCTGGGTTCGCAGTTATGCCTTATTTTTGGAGGAGAGGCTGGAATGCTATCGAATATTGAAGTATGATGTGGAAACAGATCGACCAGTATGAACTTTTCTTTCAATATTTTAGTCTTCTTTTTTTTCCTTCTGATTTCTTATTGGAGAAAGTGGGGTTGCTGCTATCTGTTTTGTGATTTGGTTTCATCATGACATTACTTCAAGGCATTACTTATGGAAGTAATCACTTAAGAACTATGATGTTGGGTTTGATTTTAGCTCTTAGGTTCCTTAATCCACAACGATGCATTTCTGAAGGCTCAAACTGGAATGTTTTCTTCTTGTAATTTTTATTATAAAAGGTTTTCACACTCCTGTGACAAAAATAGTAAAGCTGCATTACTATGCACATGTGGAATTGGAGTTTTAATTTGCTTTGCTTGGAGGGATTGCTATAGTGTAATTTTAGCTTTTCTTATACTGATAAAAGATCTAATCAGACCCTTAACTTGTTGAATCTATTAGATGATATATTGGCTAGTTTATGATTGTGCGACTTGTTGCAGAGGACAAAAGAACTAGACACAGGTGAATTGCTGGAACAATTACCTGGATTGCAACAGCTACTTTACCGTGTTCTTGGTTGCCAGGTAATTTTAAAAATAAGTTAAAACTCATCTAGCATTAATGGTGTCTGCTGACAATTAATCCCCTCATTAAATTTCCATCAAGGCTAGAACTCTTTGATGTACATTCTTTACTTTTCCTTATATTTTCAAGTTCTCTTATCGGTGGTCATTCTTTTGTATCTTGTTGCAGCCACAAGGGGCAGCAGTTAATAACTTTGTCGTTCAATTAGCATTGTCTATGGTAAGTTCTGTTCATGCCGGATCATTTTGACTAGTGGACAATGTCAAGATGGTTTATATTTTTTCTAATTTGTTATTTTTCTTCCCATTAACACTAGGTTGCTTCTGAAAGCATTAAGATTTATCAAGCTATAAGTGATGGTACTGCCAATTTGATTGACAAGGTATCCAATTGCACATATCATTTTGATCAGAAGCTAGATACTTTGCAAATTATTTACTGATGACAATTTTATCGAAGCCAGTTCTTTGAGATGCAACGTCTAGATGCTGTGAGGGCCCTGGATATATATAGGAGGTCTTGCCAGCAGGTTGAAAATCTTTTTAGAAAGTTGTCGTATTACTGTTTCATCATTTCTATGTCGTTAACAATTATATGTTTTGATGTAATGCATTTGCACTCTCTTTGTAAACAGGCTGAAAGACTCTCCGAATTCTATGAGATATGTAAAAGTATGGATGTGGGAAGGGGAGACAGATTTATTAAGATTGAGCAGGTTTACATTCTCACTTGTGTTTTATAAACATGTTCTTTTCTTCCACAATTCCTTTTTTTTTATAACAAATTTACCAAAAGTAAATATTTATTGCTGATGTAGCCGCCTTCTTCATTCCTACAAAACATGGAAGATTACATTCAAGAAGCTCCGCGAATGTCAACAGTACGCAAAAATCAGGTATAGAAGTGCTTCTACTTCGTATCTTCTTTTTGACTAGAATTACAAAATAGTAATAAGTATATCATAGTGTTGACTGTCAGTAATAGGTATACCATCCAAATTTAACTACGGTTGTAATATGATAAATTTCACAAAATCAGTCTAATTGACAAGGAGGTTGACATCTTGTTAGTTCATCCTCAGTCCATGTTATCATTTACTCTCATAAACCCATGTTTAACTTAGCTAAATTGATGCGAGTTGCATATGCTGTTAATATAAAACAATGTATCTATAAATCATCGTATCACCTTATAATATGAACATTTGAATTGGTTTTGGTTAGTGGTTTTGCATGCCTAGGTTCTGTAATTTTTCTAACAATGTGAACTTTTGGAAAGCAGGTTACTGAAAACAAAATTGCTGCTCCCAAGGAAGTTCTAGCGATTGAATACAAGAAGGAAGAAGAAGTAAAGGAAGTAAAGGAGGAGGTGACACCCTCTCCGCCCCCACCTGAACCCACTAAGGAGCAAGCGCCTCCTGTTCAACAACCTGATTTGTTGGTAATGGTCTGAGACTCAAATCCTTCATTCCAATTATTGTTTCTGGATGCTTTGGCCTTATGATGATGTGCCCTTTCAAATACTTATTGTCACCAGAACTTGGATGACCCTGTGCCAGCTGCTTCAGAACTAGATGAAAAAAATGCCCTAGCTCTGGCTATTGTTCCAGTTGGTAAGTTGACCTTTTAAATTATACAGTTCTTGCTCACAAGGTTGAGAAATCAAGCTGGTTTTGGATTTTTGTGGAATAATATCAATATTCATATCATCTTTGAATACCTAAGCATGGGCCAGCCTGGCCCAGCCCAAGGATGAGCTTTGTTTCTTAGGTCAGGCCTGACTGATGAAAAGCTCAATGTCTCCCAGTCTAGCTATTGCAACATTGGACTGGCTATGGAAACCTGAGTTAACAAAACAAGACATGAGATGTTTTTTCAGGAAACTAAAGTCTCAAGAAATAACCAAACTTTTTCAAGGTTCGGTCCTGACCTTGAAGAGATTGCATCTCTATATCTGTGTGGCAAACTAACTTTGCTTTCCAACTTGACCCAGAAATATACCGCAGCAACTGCTCTCATGAGAGGGGACCATGAATGTGCAAGTAATTTGTGATAAAATGACTCAGGATACAATGTTTGACTTTAGGAATCGATTCTAGGTTTGAAATCAAATACCAAAAGATGAACCCTCAAATGTTCTGAAAATTTCACTGGGGTTGCAGAACTAAGTTTATTTGTCATATCCTCCGTCTTAGTAGCTTGTTGAAACTGAGAGCCATTTTAATGCTATTGTGTTTTCATTGCAACAGCTGACCAAACTAGTGCTACTGTTCCAACGCAAGTGAATGGAACTACTGGCTGGGAACTTGCACTTGTTACAGCTCCAAGTTCAAATGAAACTGCGGCAGCTACTAGCAAACTGGTATCTTTACTACTATTGATTCCCTGTTTACCCCTGTATTGTCATGAGTATAATTTGAAGGCATAAGCTAATGCTTTTCATTCTTCATTTGAAAGGCTGGAGGTCTAGATAAACTCACACTGGACAGCCTATATGATGATGCTATTAGAAGAAGCAGTCAACCAGTAAGTTACAATCCTTGGGAACCATCCCCTGTGGCTGGTCCTGTGATGCAAACAACATATGACCCCTTCTTTGCTTCCAATGGAGTGGCTGCACCCCATTCTGTTCAAATGGCTACAATGGCCAATCAACAACAGGCTTTCATGTTTTATCAGCAGCAACAGCAGATGATGATGATGAATACCCCTCAACAACAGCCTTCAAATCCTTTCTCGAATCCTCATGGAGCCAATGTTTATCCATACGGCCCACGGGCACCACCCGTCAATGCATACAATCCCTATTCAGGCCTTTATTAGATTCTTCACAGAACGACTACATTCTTCCTCCCAAAACAGTTTCGAAGATAAAGCACAGAGGATTGGCCAGTTTTGGGTTTGATATCTGCGATAGATTGGAAAGCAAACAGATTTGTACCATATGCTTGTATGTGCAGTAGCCAATTAGAATGAGATTCTTTATTGAATAATTAGCAAGAGGAAAGGCTTTGATTTAGTTGTAATTTACTTGATGAAGGTTAGTAATAATGAATTTGAGACAATTTTCTCAGCTGCTTTACTGTTCATGTTTGCTTAAGCAGGAATTCTTTGAACTTTTCTTGTAACAGTAGAATATTGTAATGTTTGAACTCTGGAGATTGTAAGTTTTACTTTATAGATGACAGAGATGATATTTAATTCTTGTTGTCGTAAACATTTAATGAACGGAATCAAAGCTCATTGTTCCAGTTTTATTAGCAGTTCCCTACATGGTATAGCTACGTCTTGTTTGTTGCTTCTAGCTGGTTTTGCCTTACTGTACCAGTTTTCGTTGGTCTTGCCTTGCTAGACAACAACTACTTTCTGATGTTGTAATTTACATCGTTGTAGCTTTTACTTGCAGAACGAGGTAAGCAAACAATTGCCTGTGAGAAACAAAATCTGGTTTCTTGTTACCTTGGTTTAGTAAATTCCCTTTTAGAACAACTTCTTCCCACTCAAGCCACTTGTTTACTGTCACTGCACTTCTTGGCTGTGTTATGAAATCCAAACTCTTTTTGTGGCTTTGAAAAGGCTTTCTTTCACTTCTTGCAAAAGTGAGTAAAGTGGAGAAGATGAGAAAGATAAAGGTTGTCCATGTACTTGTGTATGAGAAATTCTAATCTTAGAAAGTTTCGTACGAACTTCTGGTAAGAGTTGGTCCTAAACTACCCGTAGTTTGTTGCTTGCACGTGTTGATGTGAACAAGATGGTTTCCTTCAATCACAATGACATGAAAGGACATTTATGATGTTACATGGCAATGCAATTCGTTAGACATCCTTCAGCTTGTCTGTACACAAACTTGACAGGAAGCCCTTCTTACTTTCTTTCCAGGCAAACTTTCCCAAACTTAGAGAGCAGTCAATTTAGATTTGTGTACGAGCTTTGATGTACATAACCTAATTTAACTTGCTTAAAATCTACACTGATTTAGAAGGACAATGCTAATTATCAACACAAAGGCCCTCTTTAAGGTCTAATTTCATGGAGAGGAATTGTTCATGAATTTTTGGTATAAAAAAGAAGAAGAAAAAAGTTGATTTAACTCCAGTGTATGAAAGTAATCAAAATGGTACCTTTCCGATAAACTTTTGAACTTGTCATTTAAAAAATTATGTATAGGAAGAAGCTAACAAAATAAAAGATTGTTCCATAAGTACACACTTAACTTGACGTGGCAGGACTAAACCAATTTGACTTTTGGGTCTCTTCTAATGATTAATTATTAATTAATTAGTTAATTAATTAATTAATCAACACATCTCGATAAATATCTCAATCATTACCAAATCTAATAACGCAAAAGAGGAGTGAGAAGCGGCAAAGCTAACGCAAAAGCAACCTAGGCCATTCAGAGATGGATGCCGCTGCCACCACTTAGCTAAGCCTCGAAACAAAGATCAGAACTTTAGCCTCAAAGCCCCTCCAGTGACCGAATTCCAGAAACCCCATCAACTCTTTTCATCAAATTTATAGAAAAAAAGGAAGCTTTCGACCTGATATCCACTGAATCTTTCCATTTCCTCTGTTTCTCAGTACAAAGAGGAAGAGGGAAAATAGCAACAAGAATTTCAGAAGGAAATGTCTTGGATTTTCAGGTCTCTTCAATCGAACGATCCGGATTCTTCCACGTCGTCACGTGAACGGCAAATGTCCGATGGAGAGCAGGAGGAGGAAGAAGAAAGGACCCCCGAGAATCGTGGCGGAGTGAAAGAGGACTTTTCGATGATTGGAGAAACAATCGGCAGGCAGCTCCGTGGCGTCGCCAACTTCCTTGCTCCGCCGCCGTCATCCTCTGTTGTTGAGGAGAAGTATCCGCCGATGGTTTCTCCTGCGTCGTCGTCGCGAGCCCTTCTCGGGATCCGTAACGATCTCGCGGAATTGACAGGAAGTTTGAAGAGCGGGCTTTCTTTGCTCTCAGTTGGCGAGATCTCGAAATTCACTTCCAATATTTTGAGCTTTGATCAGACTGATAAAGATGTTGAAGAAAAAGATAATGATAAAACCGGTGGTGGTAACGGTGACGAGGACTGCGTGCCAGGGATAACGGAGGATGTGATTAACTTTGTTAAGGAGATTTCGAGAAGGACCGAGTATTGGACTGATTTTCCATTGTCGCTGGAAAATGGTAAAGATTCAATTTTGTGGGCTTTTGAGTTTTTGGTGAACATAATTTAATGGTGGGTGGGTTTGTTGAATACGTTTGATGCGATTCAAGTTTGGCGAAAAATTTTGTAGCCTTTTCAAATTCCTGCTCTGATAGTATCAGTTGTTAATGCTAAATTGAATTTGAGGAGTCAGTATCTGTAATGTGTAAGCATTAGCATATATAGGCGAGTATTTGGTACCAAATTCTGCTCTGAGTTAGAGTCTGTGTTGATGCATTAGGTGGTGGCAATGTGAGTTGGTTGGTTCATTACTTTTTGGTCTTATGGAGAAAAATAATCTGAATTGTACACATTGATGAGCATTTTGTATAATTCTCTTGTTTTCATCTTCTTGAGGCTCTACCGAACATGAAACTCTTATTTTCAAGCCTTTCAGTTCGGAGAGTTGGTATCTGTTGCTGGCTGGTTTTGTGAGAAAATTTGATGGGTAAATTGTTTACACCTAAAGTTGTATTTGCCGGTCATGAATGAGAGGATCAGATCCATTGGCTAATTTGTGAACCTTCTTTGACATATGGGGGCTTTTGTCCTTTTTCAAATTCTACGGGAGGAAAGGTGTCAACGATGTTGCTTGGAGAAGATAGGAAAGGGTTTCAATTCTGAATTCTTAACTTCCTGGTAGTATGATGTTGTTACTTTTCTGGTAGTCATTTCATGTTATGGCCATTGTAAATGTAGTCAACGCTATGATTTTACACCGCATCAAGTAACCTTGCATGTCGGTCTTTTGTGTTGCAGATTTCAGAATGTCTGATGCTCAGAGAGAACATGCTTCAACTGTTGAACAATTGGTTCCTAGTTTCAGAGATCTTCGAGCTAGACTTAGCAGTTATGTGGAAGATGAAAAGTTTTGGATGGTGTACTTCATATTGCTGCTTCCAAGACTGAATGAACATGACTTTGAGATTTTTTCAACTCCTCAGGTAAGATTGTCATTATTTGCAACCTCTTGATTATTCTAGTCCTTTCCTCTTGTTACCTTGCTACTATTAATATTTATCAATCTCTCTCTTTGGGTCAAATTAAGGACTTCAACTTCTACATGCTTTCCTTTTATATGTGATACAGAGTTGTGCACTGATTCTTATGTTATACACATTTTGATAAGTATGCCATTTAATCATTAACCCACCAATATTTTTTATCCAACTGATGTGGATATTTTGTTAACTTTTCACTTGGTTGCAGATTGTAGAGACAAGAAATTTACTTCTGCATAAGCTGCAAACTAAGAGGAACGAGGAGGACAAAATGGCGGAGAGTTCTAGTATTCCTAATACCTCTGAAGGGATCAGGGAAATCAGTGATGTGCACGAAGAAAATATTTCATCTAACAAAAAGGAGGCTACTGAGATTGTTAATGCAAATGAAGGCCTAGAAATTGGTGATGGCAACTCGGACCACTGGTTGGAAGAGTCTGATATTGATACAGGCACTTCAAGTGACAAACAAAGAACACTTGAGCACGAGGAGGATGTGTCATTTAGTGATTTGGAGGATGATGATAACGATCTTTCTACTAGAGTATCCAATTCTAGACGGGTGCCGCGAGTTCCTTCGCCTGGTGGATCCAGTGATTGGGTTCAGCTGAATGAAAATTCTGAGACACATGATGGAGTACACAAGGTTAGACAGCCAAGTTCCCGTGATAAAGATTCGGATGTTGAATCAAGTGACTGGCTTAAAGTTGATGACTTTGATTGAATAATTCGATGACTTCCCAATTTCTGTAAAGTTCCCAACTCTTTTTTTTTCCCCCTTTCACCGTCATTCGTTTTTGGAATTCAACCTTTTATGTAAGTTTCTTTATCCAAACCAGCTGCTAAGTCGTTACAAGTTCACTTGGCAGGTTATGTTACTGTACTGTAAATGAAAGTAAAGAAATTATGCAAATTACCTTGTTGTGTAAGGATGAGTTGTGATTATGACATGAGATGCAGATTTTCACATTTTGTTGCCCTCTTTCTGTCTTTGTAAGTTCATGGAATGGATGTTCTGCACCAAACCTACTTCGGATCTTTGTATGTAATGAACTCACACTGTTTCGATGGTGGGATAATCACAAGATTAGTACTTTTTATTTATGATAGAATATATAGCTATCAAACTGCATTCATCCATAAGGAAGCTCTTATTTCTAGTGTTAAGGATAAGCGAGGGTAGTAGTATGGTTATAAGCCACAGTTCCAATACACAGCTCACAAGATTAGTACCTTTTATTTATGACAGAATATATAGCTGACAAACTGCATTCATCTATCAGCAAGCTATCATTTCCAGTGCTAAGGATAAGCGAGGGTCGTAATATGGTTATAAGCCACAGTTCCAATCCACAGCTTCCCTTTTACCTCTCGAACTTCACTCGCCAACTTCATTGCTACACCTTTTGAATCCTCAAGAACTTCCAAGATTTCTCCATTTTCGTTGAAGAGTGATATAACCGTATACATTCTCATCCCAATGATCCTGGCCAGGAAGCTCAGTCGGGCTGGTAAGCGGTAGTAGATACTCTTCATCCATGGATGATGCGAGAGAATTTCCTGTGCTGAAGTCCTGCAACAATGTATTGGTACCCAGAATTGGCCCCTGTCATTAATTCTTACATTATCTGGAAAACCTGGCAGGTTAGCTACAAGCTCCACGCTTCCTGTTTTTGGACCCTCCAGCCAGTATTTCATCAATCTGCAATATTACTTAGACGTCATGAAAACAATCAAACTCTTTAGTCTGATATGGCTCTGTGCCTATATTGTGCATATAGTCTCATCCAAAAGAGACTCACACTAGTAAAGCGTATGGTCATTTACTGGCCGCATCCTTTAAATGACGAAGGATTTGGGCTCAATTACCTGCAATTGGTTGTCTCGGTGAACAATAGGAATCTTTGGTCACTCGATAGCTGAACTCCATTTGGAAATGCTAAGCTATCCAATACTAGTTTAGTTGTTTTAGTTGGAGGATCATATCTAAGAAGCCTGCCAGTGGATTCTCCTTCCAACAATATGAAGAAGTGGTTCCTGAAAAAGGCAAGACATTCCTGTGACTGATGGCTTTCTGCAGATACAACTTTAGTAGAAAACCAATAACTCAAGAATCACATCTCCGTTTAGAATAAACCTTTAGATCACTTACGCTCTGTCATATCTCCTACTACTGTCCGTAAAAAAGATTGAGCCATTACTGTGTATGTCAAGGTCATTTGCGAAGAGTACAGGGTCCCCTTCTACATGAGTTGCCAAAGGAGTAGCAAGACCTCCTTCAGGTCCAACCACCAGCAGCCCATAGTAAGCATCTGCAATGTACAAGTTCCCAGTGACTTTGTCAAATCTTAGTCCCAAGGGACGGCCACATTTTTTCTCATTCTTGGGTTGTTTTGGTGTGATCCAGTCCAATCCTTTAGCACAAAGCTCCTCTGACCTTTTGGAACCAATCTCTCAATACAGTTAGCAAGTAATCAAACATAACTCGTAACAAAAATACCTAATCCTTAAGACATGACTTCCTTGTTTCATCTGCATATAAATTTTGGTTCAGTTTACTCTCCTGAAACCCTTTTACTTCAACTTCTTAAAGGTTATATATATTGATCATAACAGGAATTAACAGGTGCCCTTGGCGATTTCATGTGATTAAGTGGTACCAAGTTCATTAATAAACAAGACGACCCTCTCAATTTTTAGGGAAATGTGAACTGATTTTTGAAGCATTCTAGTCACTGACAGAACTCACCAACTTGTAGTAACAACAGCAAAAGATTCCCATCCCACATCTTGCCCCATCCATCTAACAATGCGTCCATCAGCTAACCCTGTGTAAGGACCACGTCCCAGGCTGTCGAACTGCAACGATTCAGGGCCGAAAACTTCATCCACGAACTCTAACTTTCCATCTTCTAATCTGCTCATATTGTCTCTTGGCCAGTTCCTCATGACAGGTTTGTAAGGTGCAATGTCATGCTTAACAGGCTTAAAATCACGGCCTCCAACTGGTCCCATTCGAAAATGGTCCATCATAATGAAACCCATAACTAAAATGAAGACAAGGAGGAAAGGGTGCTGCAATGTAGTTCCCTCCCTGGTTGTGCTTTTCTTCTCCAAATGAAGATCCATGTTATAATAGTGACAATGTGTCTGAAGAGGCTCAGGCCAGTGATAATGTAGCAGCCAACTAGAACGCAAAATGTGAGAGAAGTACCTAAATTTTCTGGACTGCACAGGTTAAGCAACTTATAACACAATGAAGTCGTGCGAAAAATTACAACTATAGAAATTCTGCTTACCGATTTCTAACTTGGAAATCACAAGCAGTGCATGGTCTCTTTTTGCTGAAGTAGAGGCTGTATAGTGTTGGCCATGTTTTTCGCGTTCTTGCCTGGAGACAAGCAAACTGAGAAGGAGCAATTTACTTTGTAAGTTCTACAGAAACAGTGATTTTACATATATATTCTTGAAACAAATCCCACAAAATCTTCCAAACAGACTATGTAAAGCATATTTGTCCAGTACGTAAATGGATGAATAGTTGAAGCTGTTAGAGAAGCATAGCATTTTAAGGAAAACTTGAACATTGATGACTTCAAGAAAGCCAATCAGGATGCAATGTTCATGGTGATCTAGTTCCATTTGTACAAAACAGGTTTATTCACGGGTCCATCATTCAAAGTCGTCATGCTTACCTGGAAATTTCTTTTACCAGATTGTTACTATTGAAAGTGTCAGTGACGGTAGACATCTATGCAGGATGTCAAGAAGCAGAAAGAAGAAAATTTTCTATTTTGAATCTCGTACAATCCCCCCTATGCATCACCTTTTGCATTTATGTTCTTTGATATTTTGATTTGTTCCTCAGATTTTTTTTTTTGTGCAACAACCCAAAGATGGCCTAGATCAATCAATAGTTCGATACTGTAATGTTTTCAATAGTCCTAGAAACAATCTATCTGCCATGATGGTCCATATGGTCAAAACCTTGGCCCTCCTGTCTCGTAAGATGATCATTACAAAACTGAACCAACTTGGCATAAACTTAAAACCTGGAAAAAAATATATAACCGTATACTTTCATAAGAAATCCATCGAGGGTAATCAATAAAATCTCCGAAAACATGCAAAGATCAATAATTTCATGGTGACATTATCTCCCAACTATGGTTTGGGTTTGGACAGCCAACAAGAGAGAGTCTAGTTTAGCTAAGCGACAAACAATGGAGATTATCTCTCGCGTGGCATGCCATCTGATATTAGTGCAGATAACTTTGTACCGGATTCTTGTGATCACCTCAAAACTACTTTATCCAACCAATATGATCATAGTTAAACCTCACCCACCAGATCATGATCTCATGAGAACACGTCCCAATTTTGGAACTTCATTGTGAGCCATTCGTTGAAGAGAGGATATTCTGAACTGTTTTATTCTACTGCAGTCATTACAACATCATCATCATCATCATCATACAAGACAAATACTAATAACTATTGCTACCTCGTCTCTTCTCTGCACGCGAGCTTGTGTGGTTAAAAAGAGATGTGGGGATCTTCCAGTTGCAGGAATTTTATATTGTTTTCTCTTTGGTTACACCAGTAGCTGACCAAAGTTGATTAATTTTTTTCTTTTTATTTTGAACCATTCACATCGTTTCTCAGGTATGCTAAATTCCATGATCGTCCGTAGATAAAAATACAGTAACTTGGTAGTGACAAGAGAATTGGAGAGAGAGGAATTAGCAATCACATCGAAGTGAGGAAAGCAGAATCACGGACTCACAAGACTACAAAACAATCCAGCCAAACCTCTCAAAAGATAAACCATTAACCATATGCATAGTTGCAAACTCACGAAAATTTGTCTCTAGAAGAGGAGTTCAGATTTCTTATTCAATATTATGGTATGAATCTCAGCTGTTTATTTAAGTGAATTCTGTGTAGATCTCGCGTAGACTCCGCGTAAATCCCACAAAATAAATGGTTGAGATTTCATGGACAGAATAAGACAAGATAATATTAGACAAAGGATATGTCCCCTATAAGAGACCATCTTTCTCATAGTCCTATGAACTATAATTACACATCTGATTCCTACCTCTGATGCCACCAACCAACCCACCATTTTCACATGCTTGCCTTGCTGTACTGTTTACTTTTGCATAACTCAACTTCTGGGAGACGTACCCTTTTGATTCTCTAAGTATGCAAGAGAAATATACGAAATAAACTCAAACAATAATTGAAGAAAGAAAACAATCTATTGACAGCTTCAGCATTTCTGGATTTGTTTTATACACATTTTGACACTTAAGAATCTTCATGTGACGTCCTTTTTTTCTTAATAATCTGTCTGATAATTGACTCCATGCTGGCGGATTGCATGTGCTGAAGGTGAGAAATCATGCTACCTGTTCATATAAGTAAAGAAGAAGCTAAGAGACCCACAGCCCTCCAGCAGGTTGCGTGGCCCACAATATTTGGTGTTGCATGCTTGTAATTTTGGAAATGGAAGAACTGCGGCATCTTTGATACTGGTTTTGCCTGGCCCACTGAGAGATCGAGGATCATTGTGGCTTAAGTAGACTGAATTACACGTGCTCGAGCTACAGAAGGTTGTGTCTTTCCAGATTCGGGTTTATCGGTTGGCAGTTTAGTAGGATGGGCTAGCCCGGAACTAAGTTGGGTGAAAATAAATTCGGATGACGCCGTACAGCAAGGGAGCTTACTGGCCACTACCGGGGGATTAATTAGAGATTGTCGGGGCAAGTGGTGTGATGGATTTCAGCAGAATCCGGACTTCAGCTGGCCTGAGACATGAGCTTTGTTGGAATTTTTAAGTAAAACTAAACTAAAGAAATTACAAAACGTAAAAACAAAGTTGACGAACACTCTTTTTATTCTTCTTCATCTATATAAATCACTCCAATAATCCCTGTATTTATAGGTTTACAAGGATAACAAAAACTGCCTACATTTAATGTAATTGTAACTGCCTAGAATTTATTAAGATAACAAATACCAATTAAAGACATGTAACTGTTGCACATAACTAGGAATTTAACTTTGAATTAATCTTCAACACCCTCCCTTAATTCAAAGTCACAACCACCTAATTAAGACCGTTGATCCTTTTTTGATGCACTTTCTCATCAACAACTTTGATGCACTGTCTCATCAATCTTGAAGCACTTTCTCTTCACATACATTAATGCACTTCATCACCAACATTCCACTGAAGCACTTTCTCTCCAATCGTAAATAGGAGCACTTTATCTCCTTCCATCAGAACAAACATTCTTCACCTTCACCAGGTTTCTCTCCTTGCATCTTTGTGCCAACAGTCTTTTTCTTTATGACCATGCTTCTTGCAAATGTTACATTGGAGATTGCTTCCTTCCTTCTTTAATGATGGAACTTTTACTAGATAAGCGCCCTCTACCATTCTCACAGTCCCTTAAGAATCTAAGGCTTTGATATCATGTTGGAATTTTTAAGTAAAACTAAACTAAAGAAATTACAAAACGTAAAAACAAAGTTGAGGAACACTCTTTTTATTCTTCTTAATCTATATAAATCACTCCAATAATCCCTGTATTTATAGGTTTACAAGGATAACAATAACTGCCTATATTTAATGTAATTGTAACGGCCTAGAATTTATTAAGATAACAAATACCAATTAAAGACATGTAACTGTTGCACATAACTAGGAATTTAACTTTGAATTAATCTTCAACAAGCTTTTGGCGTATTATTGTCAAAACTAACTCGCTCGAAGTTATTAATATCCTCTCATCTTTCAGTATTGTTCTAATTGAGAACCATTTTTTTGTGACAGGTATCAGACGTCTCCTTAACCAGCCTTAGGAGGTCCACCTTTAGCACACCTATCGCGAAGGAAACTATTGCGCTAACAGACCGGTAGCTGTGGCTTTCCTTCTAGGTCCAGGTCTCCGGCTTTCCTTCTGGGTCTAGGTCTCCATTTCCTCAGGGAGCCACCGCTGGGTGTCCTGGAGTTGCTGCCATGAGATGCACACGGGGCGCTGTATTCTAGAGCTTTGTATTAGCTAGTGTGTTTTGCTTCCTTTGTAATTAAAAAAAAAGAAGAAGCTAACTTAGACTATTGTTTATTAATTAATCAGAGAAGTTGTGTATATGTCTTTTACAATTTTGTGAAAGATCTGCTTATCCTTATCAGTTTGTATCCACACAAATGGATAGATTAAGCGCATACAAACACATCTAAACTTCACCTTTAACACCATGAAAAGGAAAATGATATAGTAGATTTGGTGAGACAACTAGACTGATAGGTCGCCTTTGACGTGGACCTGGTTTGAAAATTGATCAATCATGGAAACCCTTAGAAACCTGGGTCCAGTATCATCTTTTAAGCACTAAGGAACTGGCGCTACAAGCTTTTTGTATCAAAGAAGATGTGGAAGTTTTAAGATTTGTAGGAGCTTTTTAAATTACCATAGATATTATGTAAACCTCTGAACAGAAAAGGCACAAGCAATACTTGAGGAAGCCATAGAAGATTACCAAATTAGAGTTTTCTCTAGTTCATCGCATACCTGTCCAATAATGGCTATTATTCTGTACAGTGTTCTTGGGATTCTCAATAAAAAGGAAATTACTATAAAAAACAAGGCCAACCCTTTTGTGCTTTAGGAATTAAAAGCCAGAATAAGTAGCAGATTTCGAAACTTGTGTCATGTTTTATGAATGTTCACAATTCTAGCTCAAAGATAGGTCCCTTGCTTCGCATTTGCCTTTAACAAGTGGAGGTCCCTTGCTTCGCATTTGCCTTTAACAAGTGGAGCTGTGGAAGGAAATCGATTACTTGTCTGAATCTCATTCATCAGTTTCACCATTTTCTTGAAATGCTTTCGAACTTTTCCTGAAAAATTTTTGGGGAGTTTTTTGTGGAGTTTACGAGGCAGGAGATAAGTAAAGATTTCATGCAGCAAAAGGCAGTATTGAACATAATCTAACTTGTCTCTATTATTGTGCATGTGTGTCCCTCCTGTGATGGTTTTCATACAATTGAAAATTGGTAGAATATAACAGAAGCACGAGATTAGTATAAGAATGATTCATTACATTAAATAATCACTGATTAGAATTTAATGGAACAGAAAGCTGCTTTAACGAACTTACTAACTAACTAAAGCTGCTTTGTGTCAGTTGGAGTGATTGGCAGAATGATTAACCTAGACCAGTTAAGGAACAGATCTTTCAAACATATCATAATTTCTGCAACTGGGGCATATCTAAAAACTGTTAGTTAATTAATTATCAAGAAGCATGCATAGTTAACCATATAATCAAGTACAGATATTGGATCGAACATGAAAACAAAAAACAAAAAAACAGTATGAATGCATGAATTTGTATGCTAGTTGCCAACTTGCAAAGTTTGGCTGCCTTTCGAAGCAAGCCCACGTTCACGTGATCTGCTTCTAGGGTTTTTGTTTTATTGCACTTGACAATGCAACTATATAATATCTCAGTTCTATGTGAAGGCACTATCTCTACTCATTTTGTTCTTCTTTCTTTCTTTATAGACTGAGGTGAGAAAAGAGAACTACAGAAATATGGAAGCCTCCAAAATCTCAGCTCTCCTCCTCATTTGCATGCTATTCATGTCCTCAGCCACCCCAATTCTCGGGTGTGCTGCTTGTGGAAAGCCCAGACCAAAGCACAAAAGTCCTAAAGGGAAGTCTCCAAAGGGTCCCATTGCTAAACCTTTGCCTCCAGTGACTGTTCCTCCCATTGTTAAACCTCCAGTTCATTTGCCTCCAGTGACTGTTCCTCCCACTGTTAAACCTCCAGTTCATTTGCCTCCAGTGACTGTTCCTCCCACTGTTAAACCTCCAGTTCATATGCCTCCAGTGACTGCTCCTCCCATTGTTAATCCTCCAGTTCATTTGCCTTTGCCTCCAGTGACTGTTCCTCCCATTGTTAATCCTCCAGTTCATTTGCCTTTGCCTCCAGTGACTGTTCCTCCCATTGTTAAACCGCCAATCAACCTCCCTCCAGTCACACTCCCTCCAATCACTCTCCCTCCCGTGACTGCTCCTCCTGTAACAGTCCCTCCAGTGACCACTAAACCACCAAAGGGAACTCCATGCCAACCTAAGGATACATGCCCCATTGACACCCTAAAGCTTGGAGCTTGTGTTGATCTTCTGGGTGGATTAGTGCACATTGGACTCGGTGACCCAGCTGTTAATGAGTGCTGCCCAGTCCTTCAAGGATTAGCTGAGCTTGAAGCTGCTGTTTGCTTGTGCACCACTCTCAAGTTGAAGCTTCTCAACCTTAACATCTATGTCCCTCTCGCTCTTCAACTCCTTGTTACTTGTGGCAAGACTCCACCTCCTGGATACACTTGCTCTCTTTAGATCTAACATCCAAGTTAAGTACTCCTCAACTCTATCTTAACTACTTCAAGTTGTCACTGATAAGCGACCGTTTCATCACAATAGTTTAAGCTGTTGGTGAGGCCAACTCAATTGGTTTTATATATTCTCTAACACACCCCCTCAAGTGAAAACCCTTTGGGCTTGAAACTTGCACAGACCTACTTTACCTTTGCTTAATTTAATTAGAATAGGTGGGTGGTAGGATTCGAACTCATGACCGTTTGGTCATAGAGGCTCTGATACCATGTTAAACTTTATATAATTGGGCCTAAATAAACTGAGTACATACAAGCTCAAATGAGGTTCCATCCTAAAACCAATTGGTATTAGGAGGAGTAACTCATTAAGTTTATATGCATACTCAAGGTCATATATTCTTTCGATATGGGACAAAGTCCTACTTATATTTCAACACTCCCCCTTCACGTGTAGGCTAATTTACGGCCCAACACGTGCCACAGTTTATCGTGACGAGGTGGTGACGAGTAATTCAAGAGCAACCCGCTCTAATACCATGTTAAATTTTATATAATTGGGCCTAAATAAACTGAGTACATACAAGGTCAAATGAGGTTCCATCCTAAAACCAATTGGTATTAAGAGGAGTAACTTATTAAGTTTATATGCATATTCAAGGCCATATATTCTTTCTCTTTGCTCCTCTCTTCCCATAACAAAGATCCTAAATTTCTACAAAACTCTTTAACAATTTCTCATCATAAGCTTCCATGTTCTTCAAAGTTTTCACTGAAATTTATATACTCCCTGATTTTTGTGTCTACAGATTACCAGACCATTGGTTAGTGGAAAGATGGAATCGACATGAGAGGATGTCGAGCCCCAGTTGATCCTTCCCCTTCCAACATCTCTCTTTCTTTAATTCCCTGATTAATGTTGTTTTGCTCATTGTACACCATTTATTTTCAACTGTAAGATTGTTGCATGTATGTGTGGTTTGATCACTTTAAGACAAGGGAAGCAATCAAGAATGGTTTTCTATATCCTTGGTTTTTCAGATACTTCATGGTACTGATTATCATAACTGCTCTTAACTAATTTAACCGATTCTTCTTTCCATTGTAACTTTTTCCGCTGAGACCTACAAATATGATGATAGTGTTACTTATAATCTATCTTTGATTCCTTAAAGCAAAAGAAAACAAAAGTGGATACGATCAAAGCTTATGGTTTCATCTTCCAAATCACCCTAATTAAATAAAAGAAAAGGTCACCTTTTACATTATATTGGATCTTGAGTTCGTAAAACGACAAACATAAGAAGCTCCATGCATGCAGACAAGAACATACAGAATTTAGTTCTGGACCATAACATATGAAGCACACAGACGCACAGGGACGGTTGCTGACGTAGATGGTTTTCAGGTTTCCAATGGGCTTATTATGGAAATCCCTGAAACAGTAGTTGCAGCAACATGAATAGTCCCATGCGAAGGCACTGTCAACATGTTATGTTATTCGTAAAAACAAAATACTATTTTTATAAAACAAATTTTCTTTATTTAATAATAAAAGTCATTAAAATTATTATATAATAACCATAAAATTGAATTTTTTTATTAATAAATGACAATTAAATAGAATGTAGACTTTTCATTTCTCTCTTCGTACAATATCAATTTATTATGAATTTTTATAAAACGTTATTAAAAATATTTTCAAGATTTTTGATATCTAAGTTATTTTTTATTTGAAAATTTGAGATAAAATTAAGAATTAAAGATTGAAAATTAAAGTGATAACATATTCTAAAGTATCTAACTTTTTAAAAAAATTTCATTTCAGTCCTTAAATTTTTAAAATTTTTAATTGACTAATTTTTTATAAAGTTATAATATTTTATTGATTTAGCTAACGAATTATTTTTTATTCATGACACGTAAATTAATTGTCAATTAATCATATACATGGCTAAACACTCAAGGTGGCAACGCATTTTTCAAGCAAACTTTTATATGCTATGGATTAAAAAAAATCGTTATCCAAATCAATAAAATATTAACATAATTAATATTTTGAATTAAGTTATTAAAGATTATAAAATGTTAATTACTTAATTAAAAATTTTAAAAATTTGGGTACTAAATAAAAAAATCCTAAAAATATTATATACTTTAAATTTTGTTACCCAAAATTAAATTATCCTCCTATCTTATGCTTCCTTCTTTCATTTTTTGGTGATTGAAATCAGCTTACATTATGAAAAATGAACTTATGATTACCAAGTATTAAGCAATTATAATGAGTTCACCCATAATTTGAGGCTCGATCCTCTCCAATTACTCTTCAAGTGCTGACAGAAACCATAAACGAAGAATTTTAATTTATGCATTATCACTTCTGTGTAGACCGAAATTATGTTTTATAACTCGGATCGGACCGGTCAGTGATTTGATCTGGTTGATTCTTCAAAATTGGCTATAAATTGACCCAGTCTAAACTGATCAAAATCGATCAATTGACCGATCGGACCGGTCCGATCCGATCGGTTTGATAATTTTTTTTAAAATTTTTTATATTATATATAATTAAATATAATTATTATATAATTATTACGTCACACCGATTTGATTGATAATTAAATCAGATTAAACGAATGACCAATAAGACCACCGGCTCGATGACTAATATGAGTTTTAAAACATAGAACCGAATTGTCTGGTTGATTCATTGCATGAAAGACGTGAATTGGGGAAAGGAAGGAGGGAAGTGCTTCTTCTGTTTGGTCCATAACTGCTCTGCTTGTCATTTCCTGTTTTCCTTACAACGTAATATCAACTGTCAATCAAAACTATTATCAGGTACGACTTGATTAGATCATTAGGCCCAGTTTCATGGAAATTGTGGACCATCCGGTTTGTGTTGGGTCCATCTAGAACATGAAGTCGTCGGTATTAACGACAGTTGTTTTGTTCGGCTGATTAAATTTTGGGTTAATAATTTAAAATTTTAATAATTCTTATAACCTTAGGCCAATTCTTAAAAAACAAAATGAATAATTTCGTAGTTATTACCTTTTAGATATGTACCAGGTAAATTTTTAGATTAATATAATAGCCTATAAATTACGTTAATTAAATATTTTACAATAGTAAATATTGTACAACAGATTTGATCGAGAAAGCGTAAATAGAAGGAATTGAATACATGACTTTTTGGCCCAACATCCTTCCACTCCAAGAAGATTATGGAGAGCACAAGAAGAAAACAAGTGAACCGACTTCATTTATTTTTTAATTATAAAAAATGTGAAAATAAAATTACATGTTATTAATATGATATTAATGATTAATTAACTAAAAGTTTAGAGAAATTTATCTGTTTATGAGTAATAATTATTTTTAATTCTCAATTTTACTAATCGTAGCAAAGGTATTACATCTTTGTGAATCAAACTTGTATTTACATTTTAAAGATTTTTAGTTTATTTTTAAAAAGAAACTTTAGACTATCATTGGTTCAATAACTCTTTATATAAATTAACATAGAATTATTAATCTCTTTCTTTTCGGTGCACTCACCTTAAATAAAAATTAAAAAATGAGATGATCAAGATTTTAGGATCACTTCAAAAGCATTGGCATTTAGCACATAAACTTAACATTGGTACTTTGTCCCAGGTCTTAGACATATGGTGCCCATTTGAGCTGCTGCTCCAGTATAGTACATAGAAAGTTAAATACATGCATGTCCAAATTTCCCCAGAAAACAAAAGAGACTCCATTCAGTATTGTTCGCAGTTCGCTTGTTACTAGATTCCAAATACAAAGATCATCAAGTGGGCAAGAGCAGAGCAATGCCTGTTTCCTGGAAATGTGTAGACTAGTTCGAATGCAAACAAGTAGGGGATACCTAAGAAACAATGAGAACTTGAAAACATTTTGATGCTTGATTCCTTTTCTTCTGTTTTCAATTCGAAATGCTAGGTAAACAAAAAAAATGTCAAAAGGCGGGCGTTCGCTCTATTCAAAACAATCAGCCACACCATTAGTGAACCTAGAACTGAAAGATTAAGAAAAAGAACATTCTCCGAATTGATCTATATGTATGTTACACATCCTGTTAAAAGGATTGCTGATCCACCTGTTAACTAGAACGGCGAAGAGGACTGAACACATTAACATAATATAACCATCAAAATTTATTCAATTGTACACTACTTGGGAGGAATCTGACCCGACTGCACAGCTTTAACTTGTCAATAGCTGCTTGAGACTTACCAAGTGAAAGATCCACAAAAACTGCAGTCAAAGTGGCCTGTGGACTGTTCGGTATAAGAGACAGCGCTTGTATAACAAAAAAATGAGCCCGTTCAATGTCACCTTGCAAAGCAAACATGGTTGCGAAATTTGCGTAAAGGGTTCCACGCGCCTCTTCTGGCTTGAGGAACATAATGCCTTGTGATTCCTCGGGTGAAGAATTCTTGACAGCAATGGGTTCTCCATTCAACTCTCTGCGTTCGAATGTTTTCTGACCTCGCCATTGGTTGAAATCGTCCTGGCTGAAGGGCCAGTCTACATTATCTCCTTTAGATAGACATTGTGACAAATGATCAGCAGCTTCCTTAAGCTTGTCAAGCAAACAGAGAGCCTCTGCGGCATATACATGGCCAAGAAATGTATAAATTCTTGAACATTTGGGAAGTTCCAAGAGAAACTTTGCAGTCGACAAGGCCTTCTCGGGATTGTCCAATTCCAACTCAACATATGCCAAGTTTGCCAGAACAGCTTGCTTCATCGTATGATTTTCTTTCCTACGAATATCTTCATAGAAGGAGACATAATTCTGCATAATCTCCAGACTTGTCCCATCCTTCGGCGCTTTTGCATCTCCATTTGCATTAGCTTGAGCTAAGCTTGCTGATGTAGTTGACTTGTAATCAAGGTTTGTTAGGTTCTTGTGATTTGAATTCTTCACAGATCCTGCTTCACTCAATTCGTTTTCCTCCACAGACAAATCAGTAGGTAAATCAGATTTCAAGTGATTCAAGACCGAAGAGTCTAACAAATGCAGTGCCTTCAATAGACATTGACGGGCAAGGGACATGGAGAAATTAGATTGGCTGTCATTGCCCAGAATTAAACCCTCCCTTTCAAGTAAATTTCCACATACATTTCTGGAAATCCCATCTTCAATTGCAAGATGCCTACTTTTCCCCTTGCCAATAACACGAACAGTGATTTCTGTTTTGTCTGAAAGGGCCCGACCCGCACTTATAAGCCCTTTCTCTAAAGCCATCAGACAGCACTCAGCAATCCGCAGCCACAAGATGGGTCGACTGTAAAAAATTAAACTTGCTTTCTGGAAACAGCGTGCAGCTAGCAAGGGTTTCCCACATGCTAATTGCTGCACTCCACAATTATACAAAGTTAGAAGAGATTTATCCTTTGAGAAAGTTAGCATCTTTTCAGGTTTGTCCTTCCTATGGGATGAACTACTAGTTAATGCCTTCGAAAAGAGGACAGATGAAGTGTGGTATTTCCCAAGCTGAAAGTAAATACACCCAAGGTTGTTAAACATGCTTGAAATTCCCATCTCGGTCCTATTACTAGCTGCCATCAACAGCTTGATGGCTTTACGGTGATTTCCACGAGCATATTCAAGCTGAGACTTTAAGAGGAGAGCCATAGCTGAGTCTCTTCCACAAGCAATGTTCATGGCAAGCTTGACTTCACGTTTAGCTTGTTTAAAATTCCTGGTGAGAAGTAGAAACTGCACCTTATAAAGTTGCAACTGAAGTTTCAGATCAACATTAGACATAGAACTGTCAACTGGAGTCCTTGATAGATCATGTGAAGACGAAAGACCAACTGGCCTTGCCAAGTTCTGTCCATCCATTTCTAGTGAAAATATCGATCCATACTCAAGTGTCTCTTCTGATAATGACAAACTTCTAGATAAAGCATTCTCCAATGTATTCCCACCAGGAGATAAATCTGAATTAGGGGCATCCATAGCTGATGAGCTGCTTGGAATCGAGGACTTCCCGACTAAAGTTGCTGATTGTTGCTGTGCATTGCTTCCATTGTCACTTTGAGTCACAGCACTAACACCAGAATCCTTTTCGAGATACATCAGAACATCCTAAAAATTGTATGTGTCCATCAGAGATACATAAAACCGAACAACACAGTTGTTTGATGTAATCAATCATGAAACTAGGACAACTATCATCACAAAGCATAAATGTCATTAATTGAGCATACCACAAAAAAGGCAGCAAAAAGAACTAGAAAGTAGAAAGATTGTTTTACTTTAACTTACAGCAGATTTTGATGCATCCTGGCACACAAGCGCCACATCTAGCAACAAAAGGCAAACATGAAGAGCAATTGTCTGCACATCAATAACAAAAACATCAGGAGACAAGAATACAACCGCACACCAAATCACTAGAACAAAAAAAAAAAGAGAAATTGCACCTCATCAATAGGTTCAATGTTGTGAAACAATGGTTCTAAAACTGATAACGACTTTGTATGCTCATGAAGGTGAAACCAGATAATCGCCTGTAAAAGTTCAATTTAACATGTCAATCCATGCCAGAAAAAATCACCAACAAGCAATAAGGCAAAGTAAATATTAAAGGACCCCTCACAATGTTGAGCGTCACTACAGCTGGGTCAAATTCATCCATGTAGACAAGAGTTGCACTATTTGAGGCAGGAGATTGATGTGTTGTCAATCCACTCCCTTTAGCCCCTGAATTAACTTTGTTGCCAGGATTGCTAGCGTCGTCCAAGTGGTCTCCAGAAGCACGAGCAACATCTTCGCTTTTCTTCTGAACAAACACCACCAAAAGAAACACATAAGTAAAGTTCACAGTAAACTCCAATAGAAAGTGTAAGCCTTGATGCAGCAAAAACATCTTGAAATAGCTGCCAAAATTTTGCTATCGAGATTGATAGAGACTAGTACCAGACAAAGAAACCTTGAATGTCTACTTAAACATCATTACTGGCATGTAAATTGATGATGCAAATTCAGGTATAATTTAAGTGAATAGAAAATAGAAAGATAGTTTTCAAAGGTCTAGAATAAGCAGCAGCTGTCAAGCCAATTTGATGATGGAAAAAAGAAGGAAGTTAAACAAAAAAACTTCATAGATGCAATAATCATGTGCAACAACCCAGTTTCAGTAACCTCACTTCAAGTCACACGCCCACCTACGTTTCATGGACAGTAAATGCAACTGTCTTGATTATTTAAGAGTGGGAAAATGTTGCGCTATGCCATTGCAGAAACTGCTGAAAGGTCAATCGCTAAATGTTTCATGAGCACAATTACCATAGCACACCTGAAGCTATAAATCCACTAAAAACCATAGAGGTGAGAACAATACTATACCTTAATAAAATTAAGAACTTCAAGCAACTTCTTTGGGTCTGAACAACCATGTTGACAGTATTCAGCGATTGCAATATTATGTAGAACCTGATCAGGAATTCATTCTTTAAGACTTGAAAGAAGGTCACAGAAACAGGAATAGTAAAAATACCCAAAAAAATCGATAACTTAAGATGATGAAAAGTATTCAAGTGTGCAATCATGAATGCTTGTCACCATGTTTGAGAAGTCAATGCTATGGCTTGCAGATGTGGTCAGGGTAGAATGATATAAATATCAGGAATAAACAGGCAGGACTTCTATAGAACTCTACGGAGTTAAACATCCAGTAAAAATCATACAAACAATGGCAAATTGATAAGCAGACACATAAATAGATTAGCTTTTAAGTGACGGACGACTTTCATAATATGCATTAACCAAAATTAGCATAGAACTTGATATGAATTCCCCCAATAAGATATAAGAAAAAACAAATTTACCTGATAAAGTACACAATTAACAGAAACCGAAAATTAATAGTATGACATTTGTCTCTTGATTGACAGTATTTCACTTCACGACAAACCAGATCCAAGATTAAACACATTATGGAACATATGTCACCATGCAACAAATGGAATTAACCCATCCAATCCTCTTTTTCATTCCATACATATATCTTAGCGTCCCAGAAAGTATAAAAGGGCAAAAAAAATGATGAAACCTCTAAATGACAGCAAATAACAGAATTTGTCAGGTAAAAAAGTAGAAGCCACACAGAGAACACTGGAATCCAAACACAGAACTACTTAACTCTTAACTCTTGCCTTTTTTCGATAAAGGAATCAGCAAAATAACTGAACTGATAATCACTTCAACAACACTCGATATCGTGTCCACCTGACCCTAGTGTCAAAAATGACCATCCTAATCCAGAGCACTGACAACTAGAGAACGTGTCCATCAACCTAACACACTACATCCAAATGATCTTCCTAACAGAAGTGCTCAGGCTCAAATCATTACATTTGACCTATCTAGTTTTACTTAAGTTACCCTAACTAAAATCAGTATGAAACAGTGACTCAACCTCCGCACCGCAATATCACCAAACAATTGAGCAAATTTGAAATCAATCCACTTCACGGCAAGTCAACAAGGCCACAAGCAAAAGCTAACATAGATTAACACTCAAGTTCGAAACCACCTTTATCCAGCAAAGTAACTAACCAATTCGAAGACAACCCACACACACACAAACACAAAAATTCACCAACAACTAAACCACATGCAAAATGCAGAATATCCAAACACCAAAGAAGCAAAATGTACATTAGTTTATATATTTACTTTCGGATCGTCCTCCTTCATTTGCTTGAGCTGATGCAAAACCTCAAGGCACTCAGCGAAACGTCGGGACTGGAAATGAAAAGCGGCGTCCTTAGCGAGTGCAGCAGTGACCGAGAGTACGATGTCGTCTTCGCCGCCTCCGCGGCCAGGTGACGGTTCTCGAGCATCGGCGGCGGGGTTGGACGACGAATCTTGGGCGTCCATGATTAGATCCGACAAATCACACGGTAGAGAAGCTGTTTGAGACCTCAACAAGAATTAATATCCAAATATATCTAACCTATAAATCTCACTTCAGTATCTAGTTAATGAAGGAGAAATTGCGGCCTTACCTGATAGAAATAAAAACTTTTAGCAGTGAAAATGAAGAGAAAGAAGTTTGAATTTTTAAACTCAGTTAAAGAGGAGAGAAAGAAGAAGCCCCTGGATTTTCTCCGAATTTGCAAATAAGGACTTTTTCTTTTGCAATGCACTCAAGCAACCACGGTGCCTTTGCCCCTGTCTTGTGAGGGGGTTGGTTTGCAATATTCTAGAAAACTTGATCAAATTTGAATACTTAAATACGAATTTGATCAAATCGAACATCATTTGTTGACTTTAAATCGAATTGAGCCGAAATAACCTGAAATAATTTGTCATACTTCATATAAAGCATTGAAAGCTTGAAGGGGTTGGTGAGCTTTTCAACTTCAAAAGGTCAATTTTATGTCACACTATTTACAGCAATGTAACACGCTTGTGTCACATTAACCCTTAACTATACATATTAAGATAACTAAGCAACTCTTCTCAACATCTCCAAGATGGAGTCTGGATTCCTAATTTCCTGAGACTCCTGTGAATCCTCATTACCTTGTGAGAAATCGACAGTGGTGTATGTTCGGATTCCAGGACCGTGTCCATTGCTGTCCATCTCTCTTCCTTGCTGTGCTCGTCTTACTTCTTTTTGGTGCTCGGTTAGTTCTAGCCTTTTCCTTTTTGAAAATGAACAATGCTCATTTCCTTGCTCAGAATGATCCTTCAGATCCTCCATTAACTCGATTCTTTTGGAGCTTTTGTGTGCTGTTGTCACTTTGTGCTTTTGAGCACTTATGTCACTTGGAGATTGGCATTTGACCAGAAAAGGCAAGTTTTTCTCCTGCAGTTTTATTCTTTTCTTTCTTGATAGCTTGTCCAGGAGGTCAAGTAAGCTCCGAGGATATTCTAAATCAAACTGTTTGCCATATGTGGAATTCCAATATTTGATGGTTAGGTCTGCAATGGCTGGGTTGGGGTGATCGATAGTCTTTTCTAGGAGATCTGCCTGAAGTTCGAGAAAACCAGAATCGTATCGTATAGGTGGCTGGCTCATCATCAAACAATTTAGTATTTCACCCCATAAGTGTTGAAGCTCATTAAGGATGCTCTCATGCTGTATCTCCCTGTGTGACAGCCACTGAAGTAGGGGAGGGGACATGATCTGCAATTATACGTAAAATCATTAATAGTAAAGTCAATGTATAAATATGGATTCCCAAGATATAAATACAAGATTTTGGTTTCTGCATAAATAAAATGTTTAGATAAAACGATAATAAAATGTCTTCATAAGTTCATCACCATCCTGAACTCTACTGTCAGAAAAAATGATTTCAACTTAATACCTGAATAAATAAGAGAATACGTTGCTCCAAATGAAGGCAGTTGACAACGCGAGTCAGTACAGAAAACACCCTGCAAAATTGTAGATAGGTATAACTCAAAAATTATCAGAAAAAGGTAACAATTTAGGCATGACTATAACGGAAAAAGGTTTAGGTCAACCTTGAAGTTAAAAGAATGTCTATAGGTGGATTTGCTCCTAACATCGTGTGCGACATCTTCAAGAATCTGTATTGTATTATGTCGTCAGCAAGTGCAATTCACAATCAATTTAATTAAGGGAATTTAGAGACACAGTATAATCCATGAGTGATACATGAAACCCAATTTTGACTCGAGACTATCCTCATAGTTGACATTCATTAGTTTCTTTTCACTTTTCTAGACAATTTGATGAGAAGAATACATTTGGGGTCTTTGCCAGCAGATATATACTAGAAGATAAAATACAACAGGATCAAAACCAGATAATTGCACTTATGGCAACTTCTCAAATACCTCATGTAAGCTTAGGCTAAGCTAATTAGAATTGAATAGATATTTTAAACATGGATCATTTTTTAAAACCTGAACTAGTGATTGGGTTTTCATCTACTTTTGACCTAAAATACCAAGCAAAAATCCTGAAAAAAAATATGTATGAGACAAGGCCTATTTCCTGGTAGCTAACTTGGTCCTTATTCGTTTGCAACAAATGCACATGGCCACAAGATACGTTATGATTGAGGAATGGTCATGTATCTGTATTTCAAATGAAGTTCACTTAATCTGAAAACAGATGCTGTTATCATGTGAAAAGCATACGAGGGGGCCGGAGTTAGCACCCCATTTATGCGCACTCTGAATAGATGAACGAACCTGGCAGCCAATTCCAAGCTATTATTGATGCCGTTGAGTATTTGGGATTCACCAGTATCTTTGTTTTTGTTTCCATCTAAATCTGCCGCCATTAGGATTTGATCCAGGATAAATGTCACAGCATTGCTGCATAAATAAAGGAGATCATGAACCTTTTGGCTCAAATTCAACTGCACACTGTAATCTTGTATGCCAACGTTTTCATCCAGTAGCCTATTTAACGTTAAGCATAGAACCTCAGGGAAACTGTCTGTTGAGAAATACTTGGATTCTGAAGCAACCATAGCACCATAAAGTGATTTCCAAACCTCCATTGCCTCTTCAAGATCAAACTTTCCGTTTGATGATACAAAAAACTCCAAGGAGATACTAAGTTCCATGGGCTTCAAATTTTTACTGGAGTGAGAGCATATATAAAACGGGTAGGACAACAGATGGCATGTGGCAAGATTACTAATGCTGTTGGAATCTAGTTTCAACAGTGAAACGTTCTTTCCATCAACAATGCAGTCATTCAGGCATTTAGCTATCACTGTCCATAAAAACAGGTACTTATAGTCCACAAGTTTATACAGTAGACATACAGTGACACGAAGACTTTCACGGTGATTGACTAAAGAAAGTATGGATTTGAAAAACTTCTGCAGTCCTTGTAAAGCTAACTCCATCATGCATGTCTGTGAACTTGATTGAATCACCATGCAAATATAGAGAATGACTATATAAACCACGGGTGAAACCATATCCGTAGGGGCTATATGGCAGAAGGACGGAAGTCTTTTGTTATTGTCAGATACCTGTTGCATATTCTGAATGTATCTGATGTCTAAAGCAACCATGTAGAGAGGCGAACCCAAAATAAAAGGTTCCAACTCCTCAGTAACAGCCTCTAGAAACTGGAGGGGAACAAGGCACAGCGCATTAGCCCCACTAGCATCAAAATTGAAATCTTCACAAATCTTCTTTATGAAGTTCAATATTGAGTTCAAGCAGAACATGACGCCATCATAGTTGATGGATGAACTTCCTAACTCCACCTGGACCCCTTTAAGAAGTGATCGGAATACCCTCAAAGACGCATTATATGCTGAATACCTATTCTCATCGGTTAATGTTGCATCACATGCATGGCTGTTTATGTTGTTAAGGATCTCTATGAAAAAGTCTAACCTACTTATATCCCATGGTAACCATTTAACGGGATGCTGTTTCCATAAGCTTTTCACTGATGCTGAAGGTTCTTTGGATGATATAAATAACAAATTATCACTTTTCTGGCTAGTTGATTCATGGTCTGATTTTCTACACTTTGCGAGTATGAAATTGTCGAGAAGATCTAAACACGGATTCCATAACCAAAGAGTTTTTGCAGTAAGGCTAAGTTGAAAAACTGCTCTGAATATAGGAACAAGTGCCATATCTACCACTAATGGATGATTAATGATGCCATCAAGTTTATGTAGCAGATAATGCCATGTGTTCAGGCAGGAAGTGTAGACAGAGAGATCACATTTACTTGACATTACTCCTATTAGAGGAATCATAAGGAGCTTTATACTTTTTGAAAAGCCACCTTCTGGACTTTGAGATGTGTTTCTGTGGGATGATTGCACATGTTGACTACCATTATTCTTGATTGCTTTATCAATCTCACAAGTTGAAATAGAAGGATCAAGCAGAGAATCAATAAGGCCTTCCCAAGCAACCTGTGCATAAAGGAGACCATAAGCATTTCCTAAGAAAAATGAGAATGAACAATCTTAGATCCTTTATTTTCCCAACAATGCAACAAGGGAGAAGTGTGTCTCCATGAGGACAACCGTCAGAGAAAACTAGTCAGGCCCATGGGAAGAAGTTCAAGGTCCAATTCCCTGGTTCAAACATTTTCATAGCTGGAACAGGTTTTGCTACTTAACATGGCTATATCCTTGATAATTAAAAAGTTTTTTGACAGTGACAAGAAGAACAATAGCCTAATTTTATTAGATGTGCAAAGTTCCAGCCATACCTGTGAAGCGATTTGGACTTGAGGATTGTAATCAGAGAATGTCTTCTCAGGAATTT
Organism: Erythroxylum carthagenense; assembly: GCA_026413575.1. Classification (NCBI taxonomy): domain Eukaryota; kingdom Viridiplantae; phylum Streptophyta; class Magnoliopsida; order Malpighiales; family Erythroxylaceae; genus Erythroxylum; species Erythroxylum carthagenense. Next base: position 64,262,888 of record JANZLD010000007.1, on the reverse strand, counting down.
TCAACATGTGGTTAACCAAATGCCTAATCTTTACATGAGATCCTAATAGACGTATAAACCATTCCCATGCTTGAATTGCTTGAATTTTGAAGCCCTGGTTGAGAAGATCCATCATCCCATATAGCATATTTTGTTTAAGATCTTCAACTAGTACCTGTTGATGAAGACAGATGTATGCCGGATAAAGTTTATATTGCAACACTTACCCTAAAGTCCAATTAATTTATATGGAATTCTTATGCATTTTAGCACACTAAAATGAAGTAATGTAAGGCAGAGATGCAGTTATAACAGGACAAATCCTTTTAAAAAAAAAAGAAACATCTCAATGGTGATAGTCTTATTGAATGAAATTATCATGAATAAACAATAATCCCTAACCTATTAGCATTAGAAAAAGAAAAGGTTATTCACACCTTAGAGAGTGGTGAAGGTGGAGGAAGTATGAGAGATCTAATCTTCAGCAGACACCTTTGTGAGATATCCCTCTCTCTCTTATCAATGCTGAGAAGTCTCCTATATATGGGAGGGGTCCATATGTGCGAAGTCTTTTTCATCTTCCCAGTTAATTGATCTGCCAACTTGATCACAGCCTACTATAGTAAAGATGAAAGAATTAGTACAAGAGTCAAATGTCGTATTTAGAATATGCCAATAATCAAATACTGTAATGTAATATATTACAAGAATGATATGTATATTATTCTTCTCTAGGATTTGTTCTAATTTCTGAAGATCACAAGAACATTATAATAACTGCAAAGTAGCATAGAGAAGGCATAGGCAAGCAATAATGTTCAGAGCACTTCAGAGAAATTTGACTTCAATGTAAGTCCTAAATCAATCAACTTCATTGTGTACCCAGAATAATCAATACAATAGCCACTATGTTCAATTGGCAATCAAATGCATAAGATGATTTTACCTGCATAGCCTCAAATGTTATTGACAACGAACCCATAGGATTGTCAAGTGCATGAACGGTTGCCCTTAAAAGTGCATCAAAGTGAGAAGCCAGAACCAATGCATCGAATTGTTGCATAGATATACACCAGACCCCAAGGTTGCAAACTGACTGCTAGCATCAAATGAATAAGTGCAAACGAAAACACCCTTTTAAAAGTTACCGTAAATCAGACTTGTAAATGTTCACCTTTATTTTTGTGGCCATGATGACTTCTGACAATGCCTCTACAATATTACTTGCATCATCTACTAGAGTTCCCAAAAGAAAAAAGAAGGAAACGAAATAAGTAAAAAAAATACATTGAATAAAAACTACTTCGTCTCCGTATTTAACCATGAAAAGCTGAGATCAATTAAGCTGAGAGTTGAAGTTGCTACCTGTGATTGTAGAAACAAGGGAAGGATGATACAAAATGAATCCCAAACACTTCAATGCCTGTGCAGCTCTGAGAATAAAAACATACCGATTAGCCCATTAATAAAATGAACCACCACACGCAAATGAATCGGAACTTCCCTACATGAGACTTACATTTCTTCATCTTCGTCACATACGTCGACGGAGATTGCAGAAACCAGAACCCGACAACTATCAGCCAGGATTTGGATCGATGACGGATCGTTTCCTGATTGTTCCTGAACGTGGAGAAGATGAGAGTACGCGAACGATTTATTTCCTTTTGACCTTGATTTGATTAGGGCCTTTGCTTCCTCGAGCTGATCGGAGAAGCTCGACATTGTCGACGACAATCGGAGAGAGTAGAAAATCGAATAAGAAAACCCTAATTTTGAGCGGGATTCATCTGAGTGCAATTTTCGCGCCAAGAATAAACACACAGTGATGAAGTCGCTGAGTGGCGGGGGTTTTGGTGAGGTGAGGGTCTGTTTGTCTAAACAACTTTCCTCGTCCCAGAAAACGAATTAGACTCTTTCTTGTTTGGTTTAGGTTGTCCTAGCGTAGGACTACTGTCCATCGCATAAAGCCTTCTGCTTAAATAACAAATTAATTTTTATTCAATTCCAAATTAACAAAATAAACTTTATTTGACCTAATTTGAATTTAAATATTAAAATTTAGTCAAATTTCACTAATTATAACAAATTAACATAAATTTAATTTAAATCAAACAGATTTGAAATTAATAAATAAGTTTTTACTTATTATATATTTTATCACAATTTTTCATACATTTATATATATATATATATATATATTGCAAATATTTAAAAATAGTAATTATAACATATATTATTAAATAAAATTCTGTTTTCACTTTTTTTTAAGAAATCTGTTTTCACCTTATAAATTAATAAATAAATAAGATTAAAAACTATTATTTTATAAATTTTTATGATTATAGTTACTAATCTTACTTTAAATGAAGACTGTGTAATTAGAATTTTAATGAACTCATTTGTCTTGTCATTTTTTTTGTTAATTAGGCATAGCTTATCTTATAAAGTGATATATACGAATTATTAAATATTTTCATAATCCAATGCCACCTCTACTTAGACGGCCTCCGGTTGAACCTATTACAATATAGATTTTATCATTAGAGTTTGTTTTGTAAAGTTTTTTTTATAGAATTTTTTTTATAATAATTGTTTTCAGAAATTAGTTAACTGTTTGGTTGTTATTAAAAAAAATTTTAAAAAATTTTATATAATAAACTGTTTAGCAACATAAAAAAATACTTTTATTTTTAATTATATTTTATTTTATAATAAAAATTATTTATGCATATAAATATTATTTAAAGTATATTAAACAATATGCA
>JANZLD010000007.1:64230413-64251453 GCA_026413575.1 Erythroxylum carthagenense | reverse complement strand
GAGGAAAAGCTTCACAGGATTTAATGAACCAACAGACCATAAAATAAAAATATCGATGGGCCAAGAGTCCCAGGACCTAATGGCTATAACCATCTCCAGACAATTACCTATGGAGGACCCACATATCTCAGGGGCAAAATTGATATTTATCAACCAAAAAACAGGCTAGAAAGGGTCAAAAGCAGGAACAACAGATCTGGAGTTCGATTGAGCTCGCATGGGCTTCGAACAATTCACATAAAAATCTATAACATAACAAGCCCAGATGAGATCTTTTTAACGAGTAGAACTAATTGAACAAAACACCAACATCTAAAATTCAAACATGGCGCCAGATCTCAGAGAACCCAACCACTGAAATCACAGACGGCCGAACGTGAACTTGAACAAGCAACAATGGAAACTAAAATTGATATAAACGAATAAATAAACTCGACAACTTCCACAAAATAGGACCATCGAAACGAAGGCCAGAGACAGAATAACAAGCAACACGAAGAAAAAATTAATCCCGAATGGAATAAACAAAACTAATTAGGGTCAAATCCATCAATCAGAACTCGAGGAATTAGGGTTCGGATAAGAAAAGAAAAGGGTATTTACCAGATGCGTGCGAAGAGCAAGAAAGTTGAAGTTTTGACGGTGAACAGAAAGCTCGGCGTCGGAGCTCCGACGTCGCAGCGACGAATCTAGGGCTAGTTTTTTTTTTTCAGGGAAAGAGAGAGATTGGGCTTAGAACAGACGAAGAAACCAACCCGAGAACCTAATTGGACCTGAAAGAGAACAAAGTTGGGTGTTTCGGTTCGAAAATAAAAAAGAAAGGTCTTTTGGGCGTAGAAGAGAAAGACAGAGAGAGATAAAAACTCAAACCTAAGTCTAAACCCTAAACCTAAAGATGACAATTTTACCTTTGGACTTGGACGAATCGGTCCAGTGTAGTTTTCTTAATTATTTATTTTTTAAGTATATATAATACACACACACGTATATATCTCTAATTTCTAAATTTGAAGTCTCTCCATGTAGGGAAGCTTGTTTCCTAATAGAATATTTGACTTTGTACCCTGCTAGTGCTAAACTGATTAATTTAAGCATAGTTGACCATGAGTCCTTAAAAAAGTTGCAAATCCACCAACAATTATGTTACATGATCTCTAATCTGCTTAAATTCAAGTTTCATTAAAATTTAAGTTTTATGATTTTTGATGTATAAAACACCATTTAAGCTTGCCTTCTATTTAGAGAGGGACACAAGTGCAATGTGTGTATATATATATATATATTAACTGTAATTTCCTTTGAATAATTTAGAAGATGTTAACATGTAAAAACTCTTGCTCAAAAGGGTTATCTTTCAAATACTCAGTTTTAGTGTTTCCCAGATAATCGCTGCTCAATTTCATGCATGAAGTCTTCATCCTCATGCTCTTCCTCCTCTTGTGACCGTTCTTCATATAATTGCAGTTCCAAGTGGCGACTGAATTCACCATCATATTCTAGCTGTTCATATTGTCTGTTTTGTTCTTCTTGTTCATGTTCTGGTACAGCAATGGCCTTGTTGTTCAATCCAGTTTGTTGGCTGAAAAATTCCTTTTGGATGCTCCAGTTATCCACTATCTTCTCCACTGCATCCCCAATCAATTCACTGTCCTCTGCTATATGTTCTATGTTCTTCACGTCTACCACATTACGGGCCTCTGTATGAAAAAATCAAATACAATATACAATATTAGTTTAAATAAGCCAAGCTGGAAGACAAAACCAGTATCTCAACCAAAGGAACTAATACTATAACATAGAAAAACAAAATGATGAAAAATAAATGGGAAGAGAGGGTGGCAAGTTTTTGATGAATGAAGCAAAGAGAGTCAAACCAGCAGGTATTATGTCAGATTCTAAAACAAAGAATAGCTAGAAAATCTGACGAATTTCTTTTCTATACATACGAACTCTGAAAGCAGACGTAAGAACACCTCGTAAGAGATTCAAAATTTTTGCACGACTCTTGACTCGATCACTTCGACCACTTAAATTCTAGGATAAGACTTTTATGGTTTATTCACGAGTTAATGCAAGAAATGCCATGTTCATCAACATAATATATAAGCAATCTTCAACAGATATATGCAAGTTTTGAGTATGTTTAATATCATTCAACAAGAAGATTTTGGAGCATTTTATCCATAAACATACATATTAAGTTGAGAAATCATTCTAAATCAACGCAGAACAGCTTGAACAGAATGAAAAAAACGAGAAGTCTACCTCCAATAGCCTGTTTTTTAGCCTCTGCATATTCTGTTGACATTTTTTTAAGCAAATCCAGATTAAATTCCAGACCCTGGTACATGAAAAAACAAGAAACCATGATCACTCCAATGAACAAGCTTCTCAACTACAAATTTATATTGCATCATATAGCCAATTTTGACAAGTTTTTAAGAAAAGAAAGCATGTGAAACTCCGACTGACTTGATGAATGAATTGTCAAGCAGCCCATTTTCAGGAAAGACTACTAACATTTGATAATATGTAGTTCCAAAAGAAAACTAAAGATGAGAAGTAAAGAAAGGATTTGTCAGAGCACAAGAACAGTAATAAACTAGTTTTGTGTCCAATAAAAGTTAAAATTTCAAGAAAAAGCATACAAATAAAGTTTACAAACTCAACAAAAAAGATCAACAGAAGTATTATCTCAGGTTTGGCTTTACTTAATAAACTACGCAGTTTTGAGCTATGTCAGTTACCATATCCATGTTGAGGAATTGCTCAATCCGAGTATCAGCAAATAACCTGTAATACAGATAAAAAGACAATTCAATATGATAAATATATAGCTAGTGTATGTGAATTTAGATTCCCTGGGAGGAGATGTACTTCTCATTCGCAACTCTGACACGAGTATTCTGCAATTCTTTTAGTTGATTCACTGTCTCACACATGGAGCTTTCATTTAAGTCAACAGCCCCAAAGAGAAACATGTTCTTTTCTAGCATCCTCTGAACCAAAACTGGTACAGCTTTTACACCCAGTTCTTTTGCTTCAACAACAATGCTCTTCATCTTCTTCAACTCACCTGTTAGACAAAAAAGAGAAATAAGATATTATAAGTTCGGCAACATCATCACCTACATGGTTGAGATAGATTTCACAAATCCTAATTGTTAAACCTGTCAGAAAACATAGATAACCAAGTCAATAATAGGAGGAAAGCGTGAAAATACCGAGCGAGAGATACACTTTAAAAGGGGGCTTAAAAGGCTGAGTCTCATAAAGACAGTAGAGACAATATAACCCTGCAAGCCTATGTGAAAATGATGTAGTAGTACTGATCATGTAACCTACAAGAGAAAAGATAATCCAAAGATCCCAAGTTATCAGCGTGGAAAAACAATGAAGGACATCTGCTGGGGCAAAGATAAAGAAAAGCAAAGACTGGCTATGTTATCTAAAACCAAACAAAATTGGAAGATCTTCACATAGTCTCAGTCCCTCCACTTTGCTTCTCAGTACAATTGTAATAACCATCATAAAGACGGATAAAGCAATAACACCACAGGAATAAGTACCAGCACTGCTCAAAGAGATACAAGAATTAAGTACCACAAACAAATGATCAAACATGAGAAAGCTATACCAATGGCATGAGCATAAAGTGACTGCATTAAGAAGGCCAATTTGGTGGGCGGACTAGCATCATATATGCAGGAAAACTTCCTCTGCTTCCATAAATTCTTCCAATCGGCAAAAGCTGTTGATCCAACCTAACAAAATTTTCAAACAAATATAAAAGAAATTGAATGCTATCAAATATATAAACTGAAAGCTAAGCAGCCAATGAACAAAAAGAGACGAACAACACCTCAATAAACTCGTTGATAAGCTCATCGATGTCAAGCTTGAACGGGGACAAATTCAAACTTGTGGGCATGCTTGGGAGCACAGGACTAAAAAACGAACAGTAAAGCTTGGAACTTTGGATAGATTTTGGATCAAAACTCTATAAAATTAAGAACGGAGAGATGAGACGTAACAAAAAGAGGCAGGAATCGTTGATTGAGGGAAATCATAAGAACCCAGAGGTAGAACACAGTAAAGTTTGGAACTTTGGATAATGGAATGTCGTGGGTTTCATCAAATAACTTTAAAGTCTGCGTTTTTCTGAATTCTGGTGTCAAAGACTTTGTCTTAAAAGGTTGAAACATCGAGTGGTTGAGAAGGGAGCTGCAAAGTTAGAGCCTATAAGAGTTACTTATATATGTTTACTGTAATCTTACTGATATAACAGTTAACCGAACACATCTTACTAACTTGCTCAAAAAGAAGGATATAGCTAGTCCTTGATGTTCGAAGAAGGATCTTTGTCCTAACAAATCTAGAGCCTTCCATAACTTGCTCAAGAAAAATTTGTCATTTAAAAGTCAAGCATTACATAAACCAGAAATAAAATAGTGAAATCTATATAACATCTAGTAATAGATATCAGGTAGTGAAAAGGAAATGGCTACGCAAGTTTTTGTCTTGATTTTGGGCTGTAAATGTATCTTCAAATATGTATTCCCAAACGACAAGGTAATAACACCAAAGAAACAGAGAAACCCCTCAAAACCCCATGTCATAAACAAAAACACATCAACCCTGCGCCCCTAACATGAAATAAATTTTGCCCACCAAAAATAGAAAGGCAAAACTCAGAACCAGACAAAGAAACATGGATTTTGCCTAGTGAACATAATAACAGAAAATACTAATGCCAACAATCGAAATTGAACAAGGAAGAATAAGAAAATGGCTTAATGAAACAAAGACAACAGCATGCCCGGAAATTATTAGTAAAGCACAAAGCAACAGTAAATATTAATTTTAGGCTTTTCCACGTCCCTTTAAAGATTGAAAGCAAAGGATGAGAACACAGTAAAATAAATAAATGGGGGAAGAAGACTTACGGATATGTAGCAGAGCAGAGGTCAAGCAACGTCTGAAACGTTTCCTGCGAGGAGAGTAAACATTAATTTTAGGCTTTTACACTTCCCTTTAAAGATTGAAAGCAAAAGATGAGAACACAGTAAAATAAATAAATGGGGGAAGAAGACTTACGGGTATGTAGACGAGCAGAGTTCAAGCAACGTGTGAAACGTTTCCTGTGAGAAGGAGAAGTTTGGGGAGGGTTAAATTTGTCTTGAAGAAGAACATATTTTCGTTGAAGAAGAATACAACACAGGTTTAATACTAACTTAAGAATAGCAAAGGAATAACATTTCCATTCCCACGAACCAAACAGCCCGTAAAACTTGATGCTTTAAACGGGCAAACAATCCTCTATATGAATCTCTTTATCACAGAGTACTACTGCCGATTGTAAATTTAAAAGAGTATACTTCAGTTTGTCTCTCTATAATCTGAAAAGAAACTGAAATTATTCAACTAAGGAGATAGAGAAATACTTTCAATTCAAGTTCTTGTTGGGTACAGTTAGAAAGGAAAAGAAATTCATTATTCACTGAGGAAAGGACAAGATTTTACCCAAACACGGCGACCCAATGCCACACAATTGCTATTTATTAGCAGCTGTATGGTATTGGACAATGCATATGGGCACAGGTAGTACATGAAGAGATAGGAAAGCCCCACCCTACTTAATGTGGACCTCTAAGCCCATCCCTATCCTATCCTACACTCAAAGCCATACGTCTTTTTAACTCTGCATCTACACTTGGATCTGGGCTTCAAATCCTTGGAAGAAGAAGAAGAGTAAAACATGACAAGTTTGGAAGAAAGTATAAGACACTGTCAGATTCATGACTGGTAAAGAGAACACAAAGGGGAGAATGTAAATCCAATCAAATTGGGGATTGCAAGTTATACCAAGATTGGGAATGATGCAAGCGCAGTTAGAAAAAGCGTATTGCAATAAAATACAGTAAGGATCCAAAGTATAATCACAGCATAAACCATATGAACGAATGATTAATTACAGGATAGGTGGTAAGGCTAAGCACAGAGCTAAAATAGATAAGAAGTACCCACATGTGTTAGAGGACATGTAGGTGGCCCAGAAGTGGTCTGGCTTCTCAGCTAGAGCGTGAGGTTTGCCAACTCATAGCTAATCAACCGTTTTCTTCACTTGCATATCCCTACGCTTTGGCTTCACATAAAGAGAGAAATATTCTTTCCCTCCATGAGCATCTTGTGCTGATGCAATCTTCTCAGTGTATGGACAAGGCAATGAACCTTCACATTCAAATGATTTTATCGTATATGCAGTAATTTTGGAAGATACGATTGTTATTATGGTAAATTCATAATTGTTCTAGTGCTGAACCGTAGTCCTTGCTTAACACGAACATTGCAACAAATTAACACTAACTATATATGTTAACTGTTCTTGAGCTTCTAAAGTCTAAACTTTTCAGCATAGTTAACAGTTCTTGAGCTTCTAAACGTTTACAATATTTCAGGTTGACCACAGGAGTTCCAACACTCTGTGATCTGAGCTGACCTTGCCAACCATCGACTCAATTGGAGAATAACTTTAAGAACATATAGAACAGACAAGTTAATTACAAGAAACATGTAATAAATAACAGAAAAGGAGTGCAAATGGGGACTGAGGCGAGCTAATTGGGAAAGGAGTAACGACAGAGTTGTGGGTTAAATCAAATGATCAAACCTTCTCTCTGAGTTGTGTCGGGCATGTGGTTTTTGTTGGGTAGAATATGTTAGAATGTGCTCTGTGATACAGTGACAAAGAGTGCATGCATTTCCATGCAACTGTCGCCACAGTTCCTACACCTCCCAAATAGTTTCTGACTGTGAAGCATTTACCAAGGTTCAATCCAAGATAGATTCGTTGACTTGGGGATTTACGGTTCATGTCATTTAAAAAAAAAAAAGTACATAATGAAATCGCATCGATCACTACGGTGAGTAAATATAAAAATTGATTTGATTAAAAAATTTTACAAAAATAATTAGAATTTTGAGTTAAGAAGAAGTCATTAATGTTAAATTTTTTTCATATTGAAGAAAATAAAAGTACATTTCATTTATAAGAATTAATAAATATAGAAAGTAACAAACTTAGTAAAAATTTCAATTTTTATATATTAAAATTGACATAAAAAATTTTATGATCTTAATTGATAAATAAGCTTTGCTAAATTTTAGAAGTAAAATAAATTAAGCCTATGTTTGATTAGGCTTATACTAGTAGAGCTTTTTCTTGTAGATCTTTTATGAAAAGAACTTTTCTAAAAAATCAGTTGATTGTTTAACTGTCATTTTAAAAAGAGTTTTTTTTATAAAAAGATTCATATAGTAGCCTGTTTAACAATAAAAAAATAAAAAGAACTTTTAATTTTAACTATATTTTATTTTATAATAAAAACTATTTATGTATATAAATATTATTTAAAGTATAGTAAACAATATGAAAAGCATAATATAGTAATTATTATTTAATTTTAAACTATATAAAACATAAAATAAAATATATATAACCAAATATTTTATATGAATTATAACATAAGTAAAATTAATATTAAAATAAATATTAAAATATATATAAAAAATCAAATAATATTATATAACTCCCAAAATAAACGTGAAGATGGGTTTGTGAGTATTGTGAGAATTATGTGTAAAACATAAGGGCAAATGAGACTAAAAATAGGCTCATTAGTTGATATGAAAAATCTACCTAAAAATTATTTGAAAGATTTGTTTAAGAAGCTTCAAATTTGAGCTTCTTAAAAAGCTACATTTTGTGTGGTGAAAAAAATTACTTATTAATCTTTTAAAAGTTCATCTAAACAGGCTTGCTATAATCAAATTACTTTATGTTCCGATCAATTAGAACAAAGTAGACTGCAAAAGAAGAAAGTTGTATGCAATCGATCGATTATAAAAGGAAATTAAGATAGCTAAATCAAAGCCAGTCGATTAACATAATTGAACATAGAGCTACCAACCATAGATAGGTAGCACCAAATTTGCAGACTTGTGAAGTTTTTAATAAAGAAAAAAAGATTATTAGTGTTGTATAAAAAAAATCACATCAAAATGAGATTTTGTTAGTGAAAGACAGATGGGGCCTAAGTTAGTGATTGCCAGCTAACTTAAACATGACGCCGCTAACAAGTTACACCACCACACCCCATCAAAATAAAAGCACTTATTTATAACATCACATTATTTAATAAAAGAAATTTGATTAACCAAATCAAATTTAAATATCTAGACTCGTCCATGTTTATATAAATTACAATGATTTATATATGTTGATATTGCTCAATTTAATTATTTATCTAATTTAGGTCAATTAAAATAAATAATTTTAGTTGATTTAAAAATTAATATAAATTACTTACAGAACTTAAATCTTTTTTATTGTTATATTTAAAATTAACGTATATAATTAATTAAAATTATTTTAGCTTGTCAGGTTTTACTTATTTACTCTTTAATTGACATCACTATTTTATTATCACACCTATATGTAAATCTATTGAGAATAATTTTTTTATTATATAAGGATAAAATTGCGTACAATCAGACATTCCTAGATTTTGCTTTATAGCAAAATTTTAGATTGGGTGTGATGATGATGACGACGACATAAGAGTTGAGGAATTATTTTAAATTAATTATTAAATAATAAGAGTACAATTATCCTATAACTTAATCTTAATTTTCCAAAACTATTAATTAATTAGTTGAAACATTTTATTTTATTTAATCTTAATTTAAAATGCTTTTGGTGCAGTGTGTAAAACAAGAAGGATAACAAATACAAATAGAAAGGGTCCAAAAAGCAAAATATATATATAATAAAAAGATAAGAGGACAGGTAAACCGACAAAGAGACCTGAGTCCCAGGAAAAACGGGTTGTACTGTCTACACGTTCACCAAAAGGTTGGGTCCCACTCCTCACTCCCCACATGCTTTCATGTGAACTTAATTATAACGTTTACAGTTAATTCTCATTTTAATCTTTGCTTAATTACTCCTTAATTTCACTTGAATTTCCAACTCTCCTCTTGCCCACTCGCTTGTTTGTTGACTGTTTATCTCACTTTTATATTCTGTTATTCTACACGTTAACAAAGTTAAATGCTCGTTAACATAACTTAAGCAGTCTATTGATTAAGTATGTTAAATTGGTTTAAATATAGTTTTATTAAGTTAATACAATTTGATTAATTTAAATATTCGTATCTAATAAACCAATAGTTTATATTTATATTTTATAAAATATTTCAAGATAAAAATCTTGAATTTACTGTAAATAAATTAAAAAGATATAAATTAATGCATTATGTTTAATTTTTAGACAAATAACTTCAAAATTTATTTATAATTATATAACAGGCAATTAATAATTGTGTACTCTTAAGAGTGTCAAGTTAGTGGAGTCTGAGTATAAAGTCAAAAGATCTTGTGTTTGAATTCTTCCACTTACATTCTCTCGATCAAGTATGTCATATATGACTTTTCTGGTACAAAATATTCAATTGATGTAATTTGTAGGCTATTGTATTAATCTAAATATTTATCCTATAAGCATTGAAATGATAGGAATTGTGAGTTTCTTGATTGTCACCGCTTACAAGGTAAAATAATTGGATATAGTAAGTAGGAATTTTATTGAAAGGTACACAAAAGTAGAGAATTTCTAGTTCAAGTAATCATAAACAAACTTAAGAGGGCATATTCTTTGTGGATGTATACGAATCTTTCCAAGATATATCAATAATCATGTATTAGGCTAATTAAAATATTAACGATTAAGATTTTCTTTTCATTTCTTTTCTTTTCCTTTTCTTTAAATTCAAGTAAGCTAATCTCCTAAAATCATGTTTCCGATTACAGATTTTTCCCTTCCATTATAAGTTAGAACTACGAGATACTATTAAATCAAGTATGAAATTATGAAGTCCAGATCTTCTGTCTAATATTACTCTATTTTATTTTGTCCAATCAATCTCGATCATTTATTTATATGGATCCCTCATAAATTCTGTGTTGATCTCGCAAAATAAATAACTGAGATTTTATGGAACAAAATAAGACAGAGTAATATTTAACTAAAGCTCTCGTCTTGAAACTATGAGCGTGGAGTCATAAGAACATATAAGGCGCGTAAAAGTTGGACTTTTCTTTTGCATGCATGGACAGATCTGAAGTGGAACCCAGTTTGTGCCACCAACTAAGGTAACCACACCGTTAGATCCGGTAGGTTGCATCAGAGCCGCACATAAATTCATGGAAGATATTTTTTAGTATAAAATGTTGAGAACTGAAGCTGTTGGTCTGGTCCTAGGGTTAATAGGATCAAAGGTAGTAGAGACAGTCAGCTTTTTAATGGTATTAGTACTAGTAGGGTAAAGAGAAATTGTATGAGGGAAAGGCCATATATTCTCTTGGGATTGGTGATAAAAAGAGACTCTTTTTCTTCCTCACCCCTATAAATAACCTTTCTCATCCGATCCCTTAAACCTACACCCCACAAACACACACTCTTCTCTTACTCTCTTCCTCTCTACCTTAGTGCCTGACCCTCACCTTAGACCGTGTTTTCTGGATTACCCTTTTCTGTTTTCTTATCTTTCTTGCTTAGGGCTCGATTGCAAGTGCTAGATAGGCTATGAAGCTTCTAAAGCTTCCATCTTTTACTTTGCCCATCTGGGTTTCATTTGTGTTTTAGTACGTGACCCTCTTTGTATTCTTCCACAGCTTTCTTGAACTGCATCTAATTGGATTTTCTTGTTGTCGAGGCTTCACAACATGTTTGTTGCGGTTCAATAAAGCTGTGGGAAGATACGGACAGGGTCAAGGAAAGGTTGTTGATCGGACGAGATATGTTAATAACCATGTTTCGATGCTCTTGATCTCATAATTGGAGTACAGTTTCTCTCGTTTTTTTTCTTCTCTTTTTGTAGTTTTTGTCTTGGATCCACTGAATTGAGGTTTTGAACTCCTTAAACTTTCTTCTTCTTTTCTCTTGTTTAATCATTACTTGCATGATTATGTGATTATGGCAGTTCTCCGGACAAGTACAGTGGATATGTCGGTCGAAGTGCCGCCTTTTCTAAAGGGTTTTCTTTGAAGGACAATGATCTGCTCGGATCTGCCTCCATGAGTCGATTCGTGTTGTAATGATTGGTTACTCTCTTGGATTGATTATTATAAAGAGATTTTATCGAATTGTGTCGCAGTTTTTGATGCGAACAAGGTTTAGTCGAATACAATTATCTTCTCCTTCATGATCCATGTCTGGTTTTCTCTCTTGCCTATACCTCTGCGTGCTTCTACAGGAAAAAAAAGAATATGTCAGATCAGTAGTTTCAGGCCGTATTCTGCTCTTCCATTTGTACTTCAACCACAGACGTCCTACAAAGATTCATTCGCACAGTTACTTTCTAAACAAAATAATTTTCCTTTAGTTTGGAAGTTTGTCTCTGACGAATATCTTTTCCTTGATCAGAGAGTGAGTGATCGAGTGAGTCCGGCGTTATTTTGGACTTTCTTTGTTTTAGATGTATTCTCTAACTTTACATGGCACCCCCATGTGTAGGTTTCATTTGCAGGGTAAAGTTGAAGCCAGATTTAGACCAAAAGCCCCATCACTTGAAATGTACATGAAATGATATGATATAGGCCCATCGATCTTGTGTATAACGTATTTATACTACTGTGTCGGTTGATACAGTAACAGCTAATCAAGTCATCGCGTATGTATAGAGTACTCCAGCTATGTATTCCTCTCTCAGATTTTTTCTTTCTCTGACCTGTTTTCCTGGGAACTTGCTAATTTATCCTGAACAATTATCCTGGTTTTGTGGTGTTGTGTATAATCCATGTCCACTCAGGAGTTTTAAAGTTTAACCAAATTAGGTTTTGTTTTCAGAAGATATTGCCTCTTGTAAATGGTTTCTTTTTCTTTTTGACCTTATGAAGAAGGATTGGTAATAATTAAAATTTATGGACCACAGGGGTTGCCACTCACTGCTTTTCTCTCATTTGAAGTTAACTCTCACCTAAAAAAAGCTGATTTTTAGTGCTAATCTGATATTTTGGTTAGGTGAGACTTTAATGGAAACCAGAAAAAAACCAAGAGACATATCCAACCTAATACTGCTTTTAAGAAGATTTATTTGGCTGCAAATAGTTGCAAGTTGGACACCAAAATACATATAAAATTTGCCAAAAAAGCTTGTGGAAGTAAAAGCCAGCTAGCTGGCTAGGGTTTTCTTTTCCCTAAACTATTGAGTTAAAAGACAATGAAGTTGCAAGAAAAAGGAGTTGAAGATCACCTAAAAACATTAGACTGTCTTTTCCTGTTAGCTCTTACATGTTATATTTGAGATGTTTGTGTTCCTGTGCTCCAGTCATGGATGGCAGAAACTAGAAAAAGCTCTGCTCTCTCCCATTTTCAAGTGCATCTTGCATGACCAAACTAATCATGTGTCATACAAATTGGTGCATAGTACCAAAACCCAAATGCTCTATTTGCAGAAAGTTGTGAGTATAGTAGTTTGCAAATAATGTGAAGATTCTGATCATATTATAAAAATAAATGTATGAATAGGGTTTGATCTTCTCTGCAAACTTAGCTGGAATATTGAGACATTCACTGAACAGGAAACCCATTTCCAGTTACTAGTCCAATTCTTTATAGATGTTATACAGGTCATACTCACGTATTATATGCCTGCATTGATGATACATTTCTGTATATGGCCAACTAATTAAACACATATTCTAATGAGGATATTAGTTTATACGGTATCACAAGTATTCAGCAGCAAAACTTTTTACAACCCATCAAGCAATCTTTATTTTTTTCTTCATATTATAGGTTTAATTACATGGCTGTTCACTTTTAGGAACATGCTCATTATTTCCACTAATGATGCATGCTTAAAGGAGAACAAATGGGATTAGGTGTAAATACAAAGTTAATTATCAATCACCAATCCAAATTTAAAAATTTTAAAGTCTATTTATCTGATGCTACTTGCTTTGTTGAAAAAAAAGAAAAGATGTAGTTGGAAAGGAATATGGTCTCCTTGGTGCTTTGTGTGTGTCATCAAAAGGGAGGTGGGTAATAAAGTTTAGATCAGACTGAAGAATCTTAATGCACAATGTTGACTGACTATTTGGAGGAGCTGGTGCTTTAGTTTTGTCTTATTAATTAGTTTTAAGGTCTTGATCAAGCATTAGTGCCTGTCTAGCTTGGTTTGAAACAAGGAGAGTAAAAGAAATTGATCATGACGCTGATTTGCTACTTGATAGACATTATGGCGTTGTGACTTGTGAGCTTTTCCAAATTTCACATCTTCACAACATTTTTTAATCTTTTTTTTAATAAAATGAATACAAGAAACAAGCGAAAGACTAATACCTTAAGAAGACCATTGATCTCTAATCAGTTTGAAACAACCATCTAAGCCTTGGAGCTAGAGTCTCCCAAAGAAATCATTGAGTCATAGCTGAGGAACGCTCTTAGCTAGGAAATTCATACATTGATTAACTTCACGAAAAAGTATGTTGAAATCAATCTCTTGCAATCAACGTCTTGATGTCCCCAATAAGAATGAACATAGGATGCGATTGAAGTAAGAAGTTATCACAAGATTAACCACATCTTAAAAATCAGACCCAACAATAACTTTTAGATAGTCACGATCCCAAGCTAAAATTAAACCATACTGAAGTGCTGCAACTCGGCTACAGCATTAGAAGCATGCATGACCAATATATCCGGAGAAGCCAATAATCCAACGTCTATTTTCATCATGAATCAGACCAACAAATTCAGCATCACTCGGATTATTAAGAGCACTTCTATTCACCTTTAATTTAATAAAACTTATCAGAGAACTGTGCCAAGAGATCCATACACTGATATGAACTAATATGATAGAATGTAGATTCTACATTTGATTCATCAAATTAAAGTCTATCACACAATAATTTAATAAATGTTTTTAAATATTAAATTTATTGGATTATTATAAAATTTACCATTTTAATATTAGACATATATTGTGTGATTTTATTCTCTTATAACAACTTAAAAGAAAGTTATATCACACCATTTCACTGATCTAATTAACATTAAAATAAGAAAAATAAAGTTTATTTTCATTTTCATTTAAAGTAAGCCTTACCATTAGAAGCAGTTAATTATACTTAATATATGACCCACTTTTCCAATACCCTTATGAAATTCTTCAAATTACTTATATATAATTTAATCTTTTGGACCGTTGAAATAAGATATTGATACTCATTTTTCCTATTTTAGTAAGGTTGAAATTGTAATATAATTGAAAATGAGAAGAAACCAATCATCATGCATGCCTAGTCTCTCCACTGGAGTCGTATGTATTATATCTATATGGAGAGAGGACGTCTAGTAATACTTTATATATGAATTCGTTGTTCGTTTATAGTGTGGTACAACTATAAATTCCTTAGATGGTCAAGAAATTTTCCATTTTGTGCACGTCGTCGTGTACTCTTACATCGAATAAAGAAGGGGAAGGTTTTGTGGTTCAGATCATAAATCATAACGTACCTTATTGTCGAGCCGTAGCAGTTCCATATCATCAAAAGCGACCTCACTGCTCCATTTCACTGCCACCCACATGGAAGCCCTAGACGTTATTGCTTTCCTCTGCCATTTCCCTTTCA
Source organism: Erythroxylum carthagenense (assembly GCA_026413575.1). NCBI lineage: Eukaryota > Viridiplantae > Streptophyta > Magnoliopsida > Malpighiales > Erythroxylaceae > Erythroxylum > Erythroxylum carthagenense. The sequence continues at coordinate 64,236,752 of JANZLD010000007.1, read as the reverse complement.
ATTGCTTGTAGTTTACAGAGATCTTTATTGTTTCGTCTAGTACTAATATCAAGTTGGTGGGTTTCCGTATGGATGTGTCCTACTAACTTTTTAGAACCTTTTACAGCTCTCAGAGATGGTTTCATCCCTTTTGTCTACATACCCCTTGATTTGATTCGTTTAAATTCTCAATAACAGATTAAGAAGGAGAGTTCAGTTATCGTGGACGATGGCTTTTTTGACTAGAGGAGGTGTTCTATAGATAACTTCAGAGTAACTACTGATCATAAAACAGACACTCGATAACCTGAAGCTCTTTTCTGAAAGCTTTAATTGTCAGGAGTCGTGAGGTTCAGCTTATTGTTTGGATCGAACTGTACATATATTAACATTTGTTTGGATCATTTAATCACATTTCAGTTCCAAGTTCTGTGCAATGTCTTCCAAGAAACTTTAGCCAGTACCATCCTTTTGATTATATCTCACAAATCAGACTTGAGTGCTTAGGAATTCATTCCACTACATGCATATCAATTCTGTGGCTGCATGCCTTTTTCTTGACAAGGACTTCTCATTGGGGATTAGCTTGTTCGTCAATCGAAAGGTTTCTTCAAAATGCTCCATTATTAAACATGCACTTGATGTTTTGTTGTCTACCACCATAGGTGCTTAATCTTCATTGCCATGTTATGGTTATGGTAGGTATGGTTTTGGCAACTTAGTACACACTCATTCCATAGACCAACTTTTCCTTCCAGGTCTTAATCACTTCTAATATTGTATATTAATTGCATAAAGAAATTGATCAATTTACATTACTAACTTGAATTTGGATAGAATTATGGACATCTATATGTGTAAGAACAACTTCAATTAAAATTTCGATTTTTGAGAAATATTATCATCATCCAATAAGAAGGTTTTCTGCCTACTTAAATAAACAACCTGATGATTTATTGATTCTGATGGTTTTAGTTTATTCATATCATGATAAAATCTCAGTTTATAAATGCATGGAAAAAGGGTTACTCAGCAATTAAAATCGATATTTGAAGCTTATTAAGGCTATAGCCATAAGAACTCATATTCAGAAGTTACTGAAAGATTAAAAATAAGAACAGAAAATCAAGTCCAAAACTTGGTACTCCACTTCTGGTCAAGTATCATTGGATGCCAAAGGATTGGTTTGTTGCTCTTAGGAGTCATATTCTCCTCATATTAGCAATTATTCTCAGCACATTTAACAGCTTGTCTACTATACTACTACGTACAGACCTGCCATCCCTTTCTGTCTGACCTACTAGAAACTAGTTTTGGTGGTCCTATACTTGAGCATTGATGCATATCCTTGGCTAAACAATAAAAGACATGGGCTTTCACTTCATAACCTGCATTAGTTAAAGATTCCTTTAACAAAGCTTTATTAGTCTACACTAATGATACCCTTTTCAACCTTCAGTTACGATAATCATGACACTTGACTTTCTCAAAGTTACACGAATAACAAATGAAAGAAATTTGTTTGAGTCATCTTTCGATTTTATGATGAATCTCAATTAAAACAATATGTGCCTAATAAAGCCTGTTGATAGTAAGTAAGCAAACCATATTTCACCTTCAATTATTAGTTTGCTACTTGCCAAAATATAGTTGTGTGAGTCGTTGGAACCCAAAAAGGGGGTCATAACGATAAGCCAAGGATAAAATAGTTGTAACGGGTACAAGGGACTGAGGGAGTGCCTATCAGGCACCTACCTCTTAATTACTTTGGCTGTTATCATTCAAGGTGATACTAGCAAGTTGGTTGTCCTGAACTAGATACACCCTCCAGATCACAACTTGCCAAGGTGTCATAGTAGACTAGAAACAAAATTGGCAGTATATAGCTATCTACTGAGTATTAAATTGTGTACAGTCACAAAAAATTCCTGATTCCTGAAACAGTTTTGAGAACAGTTATGTAAGAGTAATTATATATCTTCTCATTGGCTGCTAAACATGAGAAGGAAAAAGCTTGTAGTTGTTGGGAAAATCTTCAGACTTTACATGACAGAGTTTACTGGTTGAAACACAAATTTTAAAGCAAAATCTGTCAGGATAAATGCACAAGACAGGACTCTCAACAAACCTTGCCAAGTTGCAGAACTTCTCGGCAACTTCGAATAGAAGAAACACAAAAATTAAAGACAGGTATCAAATTACACTAGCGAACAAATTGTGCAGAAGGATGGTTTTGAATTAGATTAAGGAAAGGTTGAAATTTGTTTGACACTTGAACAGAAAGAGAAAAGGAAAAATAGCCACATAGGTAGGGTAGCCACATTTCATCAGCTAGACAGCTAAGAAAACGTTGCGCAAGCCCAATTATGTGACTTAATCAGTATACTTTGCACGTATCTTCAACTACCACTGCGGAGATCCCACCAAAAAATGGACAAGTAATAGAGACGAGGAGACAGCGAAAGATGGGGGTAAGAAAAAAAGCGTAAAAACTGATGTCAGATTGGGACAGAGTGGTTAAAGATGATGTCACAAAGTGACCAAGTTTAACCTTTTTCACTGAAATGTAGGAGGAGGTCGTATTAGAAGCAAAACCAAAAGGACCAACAGGAAGAACCTGTCATCATCATTGAAAATAGAAGGAAAAGAGAGGGAATCTTCCCTGCACGCAACTCTCTTTTCAGAGTTCTGGATTGATTGAATTAGAGTGTAGTTATTAATGGAACTCATCATCTTAAAACCCAGGAGTGTAGTTGTTAAAGGAGTGTCCAGACGCCGAATTTGCATTATCATATACATGTGCGTGACTGTGCTGATACTCTATCCATGCATGTTTCAGTAGATGAAAAACAGATGAATTTACCATTACCAATCATAAAATTGAACTTGGAAATTCTCATCCATCCATGGAAAGACGAAATCTTTTTCAAGAAAAGTTCAAGAGTATGAAAACCCAGATCGTAGTTCAGCACAAAAACCACTACCTCTCAAACAAAATGCATAACTTTTCAGATATCAACTGATAAAATAAATCAAAGAATACATGGAAAAATTAATGATTACTCGAAATTGGATCTGGGGTAAACAGATGATCAGAGTTCGGACACCTCACTGCACGTTGACGGATAAAGAGAGACAGAGATCAATCTTGCCCAATGCAGCAACACACAGAAAAACAAAAGGAAGAGCATATAAGTCCCCAACTGCCATGTTCTCCCACAGCTTTCTTGAGCTTCCATGTACGGTGGTTGCAGATATAAGAAGTTACAGATAGATTTGGAGCATGTACAAGAAAGTTCAAGAAAGCTGTGGAATAGCATGACCGGGACTTGTGAACATCAATACCCATAATTCTCTTCAGATCTCACGCCTCCTTGCGAACTTTGTATTAATTACCTGAACTGAGACTATATACACAGGGAGGAAGAGAGAGAGATGGAGAAGAAGAGAAGTAGAGCATGGCCATACAATCTCATGGACCACTCTACCATAACCATATATAATGTTGGTGGCAACTTCACTAAGAGAGAGAGAAGCCGAGGAGGGCTAGTACTCGGTAGGGTTCACTTTCATTTACACTCACACGAGCGTATTTCACTCACAAAAGCCCTACTTGTGAGTGCGAGGTGGGGCACAAATACAAAAATTAAATAAAAATAAATAACATTATAAAACAATTTATTTTTACAATATTATTTAAACAAGCTTTATACTTCTACTCGTGTTATCTATTATTTATTATTACTTCATTATGATAATTAATGATCAGTAAAATACCAAATAAATTAACTTTAAATTATTGACTTTAACAATATTATTTAAATAAAATATAATCATTATCACACTTAGTTTGAAATCCCACAATAAAACATAACGTTACCAAAACATCAAGTTTCCTTCCGTGACCCACATTAAAGCAAAGGAGTCCTACATCTAATATATTTCAATTATCAATTTATTGAAAAAAAAAAGAAGAAATTCACAAGACCATATCCCATCCCTCTCACATGCCACCATGTGATCAAGATCTCTTTTTACATTTTAATGGTAACTAAAGGTATGGGTTCTTCATGGTCCCCCAATCTTCATATTCTTTTTTTTTTCCTTCTTTATTGTACATGTAAAAAAAAAACTAACCAATAGGAACAACGTATGATCATCAATCGTGATATTGCGATTGCCTCATGTTGGAGATATTATAATTAGGTTTGATGATGAGAGGTTTTTATAGAGTCCAATACCAACAACGTGCTGTGTTGTTGTTACATGTTGGTATTATTTATGATGTCTTACAATAATTTCCTAGAATGGTAATTTTATTCTTTTACATATTAACCTACTTCGTTTTTTTAAGTTACCAAATGAGAAAATTGTAAAAGAGAGACCATATTCTTTACCAAATAACGTATATCTCCCATACTTGCATAATTAGATTACTACATTTAGACATAAACAAAGAACTTATCAAGATATTGATTTCAAAAAGTTTAAGAGCTAGTTTGAATGTAGTATAAGCAATATTAAATGGTTAATCATAAGAATTACCTTTTAAAACTACATTCAGTTGAGCATCTTAGAATTACATGCTCATAGGAGCTAGTTTGACAATATACTTGTTGGGAAATTAAGTTGGGATCCGATCCGACCGCAACGAAATAATCACGAAATACTTTCTGACTTTTAATTTTTCGAAAATCAAGATTTATTTAATTTAATAAAATGATTAACACAAATCAAATTAAAGTGGAAATTTAATTCGTATCTTATTTTGAAGCTTGATCTTTATCTTGATACATCCCTCGAACCGTTTTCGAAATCAATTCATCTCAACCACCGTAACTGCACAAGTATCCGGCCTCTAACGATATCCACATGATGAGTTGAGAGAACTCTGTAATTTTTACAGAGAGGGTTAAGCATGAAGTGCTAACTCCATAGAACTCAAGCCTATTTATAACAAGCTTTGGAGGTTTTAATAATTTAATTAAAATTAAATACTAATTTCAATTAAACTTTAACTAGAATTACAAATAATTCTAATTAAATACTAATTATGCCCAAATAAGATTCAATATCTTATATTGATCCTTATTTATTAAATATCTCATATTTAATCATAAAGTTTCTCAAACTTTATAATTAAGTCCAACTGATTAAATCAACTTTGCTCTCTCTAACGCATTCTATATGTGAGACCTATTAGGTTCTCAAATATGTTGGCAATGATTATAAATTATAATTCTAATTCATAATTAGAATTATATAAATTAAAACTTCTTTTAATTTGTCTTTAATTCTCTAATTAAACAATTTATAATCATAGATCAAGATTGGTGTCTAGCAACGCATCATGACTATCCAAATATTCAGGAATGTCAAAGTGACTTTGAATAACCTTTCCGTGCATGATTTTCCCGTATAATTCAATCTTTTCATCATACAATGTTCCAATTAGACATAGAGCATGGAATTAATGTTTACTATATTTTAAGTCCAATTATATTAGTTCTCTGTCATTAGCTATTGATTCAATTAATGATATTTGTAAACTGTTTACAAAATATAATTTCATCTTAGCCAATGATTTCTTGAATCAATATTAATCGAGAACAACGGAACATTATCCCTAATTACTTTAGAGTGATGAATCCTATCTTGATCATTCAACTATCTCCATATAGTTCATGCTACATCCTATGACTACCCATTTAATGACCTCTAATAAAATGGATTATAAGTAGTATCAAAACATAGAAATCTCCATATAAGATAACTTTGATGACCTCAAGTTAAAGGATCACTTATACAATCATCACAATGAGAATTCTATAGACATACAAATAATGTTTCAAATGAATTTCTCATATCGGGTCTGTTTAATGAACTTGTTTTCTAGCAAGCACCTACACGTTTGTTTAAGTATCTTTATACTTTAGCCAATGAGATCGACTACTTTCTTCATAAGGAAAAACAAAACGTGTGCTAATCTTTTTTCGTTTTATTAGTGTCCAATCTTAATAGAACAATGATTAGGAACATTTAAGAATAATACATAAATGCAATATGAATCTCATAATTATAATCTCATTATAATTTCATTTGAATATACAATTATCCCATGAACTTTATCATATACATCTAAACATTTACAAGATAAATAATGCCTTTTAAAATAATTTGCCACTAAATTACAACAAAAGCGATTGGCTGTAAGGCATAAACCAATAATCTCTCACTTGCACTAAGCCAATCGTTTAAGTATCTAATACCATATCACCATATGATGTAGCACCCCACTCCCGACGAGACCCGAACCCGATATCGACGGTGATATCCGAGCCCGTGACCCGCGAGGGTGGC
>JANZLD010000007.1:64217505-64230250 GCA_026413575.1 Erythroxylum carthagenense | reverse complement strand
TAAAGAACTTGTTGATCCAATTAATCATTTCCACTAAATGAAAAATGTATTATGGCTCAATTAACAACCATTGCTACGTTGGAACCTTTCTAATCCTAAATGATATTGTTCTAAGTAAATAAACCTCAATTAAGTTTTACTTCTAAAGTTATATCCTTATCATCTTGAACTCTAATATCAACTCACTCATAGAGTAATGTATATCTTCAATACTTAACAAATATCTGACATCTTAATACTAAACATCTTTAGTACAATTTCTATGCACTTGGACTTAAAATAAGTTAACAACGTCCAATCTATCTCTACAGATTTGATTCTCAGAATTAAGCTGTTACCTTTTCATATCCAACAAGAGGTGTTCTTAGACAATTATATATTCAACAATTGAAAGTTATAACTGTTGTTCTCTGTGAGCAATAAGTCTTCACATACTCCTACTAAAGAGGACAACTATACTCCCACTAACTTTCTTGTAGAAGTGTTAAATTCACAATCATTTCCAAAATAAACTTTTGAATTCATCATAAAAGTGAATCTTTTAATATCTCGTTGCCTTTCAACTATACATCAAATGTATCATTAAAGAAATTAATTCCAATTAGATGTAATGTTATGAGATTTGAACCTTTCAAATACCTTCTTACTCCTATTACTTATCTTGAGAACTATTCTCCTATAAGTATACATCGAATCAAACAATTTGTTCAATAGGTCTGTAAGATTATATCCAACCTTTTGGATATCTCATAACCCTTTATTAAACATTTTAGTTCTAAACTTAATGGATTATATATATGCTTCAACTAAGCATCGCATCCTTGAATCATTAACTTAGAGCCTTTCAAAGACTCAGCATTTCATATCTAATATGAAATCTAACTAATTGATTCAACTGGAACTATAGAAGGTAAGTTATTGTACTAGACATCGCTATAAAAGAAATAATATTGCATCTTACAATATCTCATATTGTACTTTACTCCTTACATAAATCCATACACTTATGAATTTAGTTGTGAAGGAATTCACTAAAGAATCTCATTCCCTATAGATAACTGAAAATGTAAAACTTATCACAACGATCTTATTGAAGTGCTTTAGCATTCTTAATGCTTTACTGTTACTTAGATTTAAACAATTTGAACTTTTTCAAAATTTTAAATCAACATTTCATTTAATACATATGACTATATCACAAAAAGTCAATAGTAATATAATGAAATATAATATTATCCTTTTATAAATTGTCATTTCATCCAATACATCACATGTATAAAATTTAACAATTCAATACCAACATCATCCTTTCACCAAAGGTTGATTTGGTTATTTTTCAACTTTACGAGTTTCATAAGTTCCATACGATTCATAATCAAAAGGATAAACATATCCTTGTATGTAACTTTATGATTCTCGTTTTATTGATTTAACTAACATGGCATAAAAGAATTGTCTCGGTTATCTAACCTTTTATTCTTGCCATTTATATTAAGCATAAGTCTCCTTTAATCCAACACATACAAACTCTTTGTATAAATTTGGATCAACTACTCTTACTTAACAATCTATTTTTAACCATACATTAAACATTATAATAATGTTGAATCGAAATTCAGTATCAAATACTCATAAGCATGAATTAGAAAATCACATGATCTCTATCATATCACTCATGTAGACAAGAAAAATTATGCAGTCATTTTCTTCTAATGACAACTATTATCATATTATAACAAAGTGTTTAATTGTAGTCCATAATTATGCTTTTAGAAGGCTAAATTAAGTGGAACAACTTCAACAAGATACTATACCTTTCAGCTCTACTTTATATAACCTCTTGCATCTTATCATCATGGTGTTGACATACATCTTACATGTTGTCATCAAAGTTTATGAGACATTAGTCAACTCAAAATGTCATTATATCTTGTCATCCATAAGATTTTGACATATCTCAAAAACTTTAATACCAAATCCTCAACACAAATTATAACAAATTTGCATAATGGGCATACAATTTTCTTTTCAAACTTTTGAGAACTTTTCTCATACATATTCTATGTCCAAGAATTTGGGTTCGGGTTTCAGCAACCCTCGCCACTGCCGACCCCATCTCATGGAATCGCACAACCGCAAGCAACACAAAAATCACAAGAATTGACAAATCCCAGATATGGGTTTTACTTCCAGATCTGGTTTGTTCTTATTTAACGCAAAAATCATCAAATCACAGATCTGGGTTTTGGCTTTCAAGATCTGGGTTTTACACAACCATCTTGTTTTTCCAGAACCCAAAATAACGCAAAATCAAAATTTTAAAATGTGTGTTCTGGGCATCGTTGTCAGAAGCATATAACAAACAAAGAAGATGTGCAATTGAAATTTCCAGAAACCAATTCTGGAAGCAAGAAAAAGAGATGTGGTTCTAAACTCGCAAGAACCAGAACAATTCTGGTTTCAAAATATGAACCTTTCATATTCTAACTCAATTCCAAAATTATAATATCGATAACAATCAAATATTTTTAACCAAATTATAGAAATAAAATTTGCTCTGATATCACTATTAGGAAATCGGGTTGAGATCCGATCTGACCGCAGCGGAATAATCATGAAATTCTTTCGTGACTTTTGATTTCTCGAAAACTAAGATCTATTTAATTCTATAAAATGATTAACACGAATCAAAATAAAGCAAAAATTTAATTTGTACCTTATTCTGAAACTTGATCTTTATCTTGATGCATCCCTATAATCGTTTTTGAAAACGATCCGTCTCAACCACTGTAGTCACACAAGCATCTGGCCTTTAACGGTATCCACATAATGAATTGAGAGAACTTTGTAACTTTTACAGAGAGGGTTAAACATGAAGTGCTAGCTCTATAGAGCTCAATTCTATTTATAATAGGCTTTAGACGTTTTAGTAATTTAATTGAAATTAAATACTAAATTCAATTAAACTTTAATTAAAATTACAAATAATTCTAATTAAATACTAATTATGCCCAAATAAGATTCAATATCTTATATTGATCCTTATTTATTAAATATCTCATATTTATTCATAAAGTTTCTCAAACTTTATAATTAAGTCTAACTTGATTAAATCAACTTTGCTCTTTCCAACTCATTTTATATGTGAGATCTATTAGGTTCTCAAATATATTGGCATTGATTATAAATTATAATTCTAATTCATAATTAGAATTAGATAAATTAAAACTCCTTTTAATTTATCTTTAATTCTCTAATTAAACAATTTATAATCATAGATCAAGATTAACGTCTAACAACGTATCATGACCACCCAAATATTTAAGAATGTCAAAGTAGTTTTGACTAACCTTTCCGTGCATGATTTTTCCATATAAGTCAATCCTTTCATCATACAATGTTTCAATCGGACATAGAGTATGGAATTAATGTCTACTATATTTTAAATCCAATTATACTAGTTTTCTGCTGTTAGCTATTGATTCAATTAATGATATTTGTAAAATGTTTACAAAATATCATTTCACCTTGACCAAGGATTTCTTGAATCAATATTAATCGAGAACAACGGAACATTCTCCCTAATTACTTTAGGGTGATGAATCCTACTTTGATAATTTAACTATCTCCATATAGTTCATGATACGTCCAATGATTACCCATTTAACGACCTCTGATAAAATGGATCATAAATAGTATCAAAACATAGCAATCCTCATACAAGATAACTTTGATGACCTCAGGTCAAATAATCACTTGTACAATCATCATAATGAGAATTCCATAGTCATAAAAGTAATGTTCCAAATGGATTTCTCATATCGGATCTGTTTAGTGAACTTATTCTCTAGCAAGCACCCACGCATTTGTTTAAGTATCTCTATACTTTAGTCTATGAGATCGACTATTTCCTTCATAAGGAAAAACAAAACGTTTGCTAATCTTTTTTCGTTTTATTAATGTCTAATCTCAATAAAACAATAACTCGGAATATTTAAGAATAATACATAAATGCAATATGAATCTCATAATTATAATCTCATTATAATTTTATTTGCAATGTACAATTATCTCATAGACTTTATCATATACATCTAAACATGTACAAAATAAATAATATTTTTTAAAATAATTTATCACTAAATCATAATCAGAACGATTGTAACGCATAAACTAACAATACTTTTCATATATTATCATATTCAAAATTACGGGGTCATGAGACATGATAGGATGTGTACCAGATTTTGAGTGGTTGCACCTTTATAATATCGTACTCGTAACACATTAGATGTTACACCGGGCAGGAGACATAAGGGATGAGGATAACAAAAGAGAGGAGGAGGCGCTGGTGGCGGCGGCGTTCTACGACGGCTTTAGAATGCGGGCCATCGTAATAATCAAAACCTCGTGATTGTATGGCAAAATGTACGATTATGTAGTCGATAGAAGCCAAGCGACTTTGTTCATGAGCTTCTTTTCAATGTCACATCCTCAAGCAGCTTTAAATATTAGCCTCACCCTTTTCTTAATTTTCTTCAAATATAAAAAACTTTACTTACGGTATATAAATTTGGACGGTATTATTTTTGGTGGGTCCATCAGAAAATCATACCGTCCAAATTTATCAGCAATACGGTATGAATGATTTGTGACAAGTCAGGTTGCACGAGCGACCACTGATTCTGATGTTCTGCAGCTGTACGGTTTGATTGTTCCCTCCACTATCAAATTTCCTTCTTCTAATTGATTGATTGATTCCTCACTTCATTTACACAGCTTTTATTTTCTTTTTCTTTGTCACTCAAAGGATTTTGAAAGGTTATATTATTATTTTTTTAACAAATAATTCCCTTTTTTGGTAAATGAAAAGGAACTAATTTTATATTCGACCAAAAATATAATTCTCTAATTTTAAAGTTTAAAAAATGTCTTTACTATCTTTTTAATTGTATGCAAAAATAAAATTTGTCAATGGACTAAAATTAAAAATATACATAAAATTACAAATATCATTTAAATTAAAATAGTTACTTGATTTTAAAATTATTAATTTTACAAATAATTTAATTAAAACACATTTCTCCAAATAATCACTTAAAATTAAAAAATCTTTATAATGAAATTAAATGGAAAATCAAAATTTTTATAGATAAAAATAAAAATACATAAATTATGAATTTTTATATATATAAGTGAAAAAACAATATTTTAAATTAATCATTCAATTATATTTTTAAGTTTAAACTATAAATAGCATGTAAATCAAACTTATTATTTAATTTAAATTCTCTAATTCACTAAATTATTTATTTAAAACACATATTTTAAAATTATTATATACGATTTAACAATACCAAATGGTACCATTCTTAAAATGGAATCACTAAATAAGCATCATGTGATCATTTCCTTTACCTGTATTCACAAAGCATGATAGTACTGTGGGAGAAATGGACAGAACAACAAGGGCAAGGGGACGGACATATTTGAAAGAGAAAGAAGCAGCAACAGCCTAGATTGTCTTCTTCTCCGGCCTGTGGGTCATCGCCAGAGGATGTTGTAACTGGGGCTGCGTAAGCATGTTCTGGCGGTGTGGGGTATGGGCCATTGGATCTTAGCGAGGTGGAGAAGATGAGACTGATAAGGCCCCCCACTCAAGGAATACTACCTGTCGCATTATACCACAGAATCGGGCCATTTTGTATTTATGATCCATCACATGCCTCCCTCCTTTTATTATGTTATGTTTTTATCAGTATTTAGAGATCGATGTGACAAGAAGTATACATTCTATTTATTCATAAAAAAATAAAAAAAAATTAAATAAAAATTAATTAATTTATAAAAATTTATTAGTTTATTTGGCGATGTAAGTTATTAATGTTATAGACAATCAATCACAATAATCTGCGAAAAATAAACGAATATACAGATTTACGTGGTTCACTAGCTACTAGGGTTTTCTATTTATCATGAATTATTTTCCAATAATAGAATACACAAAGAGAATAGAATACAAAAGGCATAACATTATAACGTTGGCCTGATGTAAAGTTCAGTATATTTTATTAGACTCCATATCTTAACAATTAAAGTAGATTGAACTAAAATATTAAAATTAGACCAAAAAATTGATAAATTTAAGATTTTTATGATTAAACCGGCTAAACTAAATTGATTTTCTAATCATTGTTTTTTTAGTTTGTCAATTATTTTTTCTTATCGAAATAAACTTTTACCAATATTTTTAGTACCATTAATTATACTTTGAAAAAAATTAAAAGTGGTAATAAAAATGATAATAATAGTTAATCTAGTCAGATTTTTTAAAAAATATTTTGAATACTACTTTAGCTTCTATTAGGTCTAAATTATCTATTAAATTAAATTGACAGTCTAAATATTTAAACTTAATTTTATTATATTTTAGAGTATTTTAGTATCATTCTGAAAATATATAATGTTGTATCATAAATAATAGTAAGAATTTATTTAAATCTTTTGTGATTTATATTTCTTAAAAAACAATGTTCTCAAATTAAAAAAATATTATCATAAAAATATTGATATCTCTTGATTCTTAATAATAAAAAATTTTAATTTTCAATTAAACTGACTGTGGATATTTTTACCACGCCTACATACCAACATGAACTTATTGGTCACAAGACGAAAGGTATTGCTTTAAAATTTGCTTACAAAAAGCATTTCCTTTAAGCTTGTGGCTATTAATTTATGAGACAAAAGCCAAGTATCCGATTCTATAGACCCTTCGAGTTAAGCATTAGATTGCCATCACTCGAGGCAAACGATGAATAGAATCTGCTATAGTATTCGCAGTAGGTCTCCCTCCATCTCCATTTGCTTAACTATCTGAGACCATTGAACCGTAGTTTGTAGCTTTGCATTAATACTCAAAGTATTTGTATCTATACAGGTGCATACTCTCCCGCCGTTAATGGAGAACTAAACCTTTTTCCAACATATCCACGTGTTAAAGAGGAAAAGGTTCCTTTCTTCGGACCACCAAGCGTGGTTGGTTTTGGTGGCTGATAATAAAGCAAATGCACGAACCATTCTGTTCTTCCAGGAGAACAGTAAAGACCATCAAGTGCACCCATGAAGCAGGCAACTATTAGCTCGTGGATCACACGTTCTACTCTAAAGAGTATTGCTTTATTGGCACTGAGTTTCAGTTGGAAGCTAAATTCTTATCGGGTGCCTCAAAAGTAATGGAGGATAGGCGGATTGTGGGACTGGGAAAGTAAACCAAATACCGTGTAACTTCTTCATGATCACTTCGACTTTTCTCTTACCCTTTATCCTAATGGTCAAGCCATTACCAAAGCCTGTTATGTTTTTTCTCTCCTTCGGTTATCACACCTTGATATTTCTTTAGCTACTTGGCTCTGTTGTGAACACCAGAGAAATTAAAAAGAAAATGGTGACTACCCTTTTGATATTGCTGCTTCTTTTCGTAGCTGGACTCATTAGTATCTACTCATATGCACCTTCGAAGAAGATAAATTCATGGCTTCAATCCCTTTTCTATGTTGAGAAGTCTACGGCCATTCCGGTGGAGATTGGTATTCCTACTTCAAAGGTGGCAATCGCACGCAGAGAAATGAGTGCTAAAAAGAAGTCTCAGCTGAAGAGTGTCTTTGCCGTCTTTGACAAGAATGGTGATGGGTTCATAACAAAGTCAGAGCTACGAGAGTCACTCAAGAACATAAGAATCTTCATGACAGAGAAAGAAGTTGAAGAAGTGGTGGTGAAGGTGGACTCAGATGGAGATGGTTTGATAAACTTTGAGGAGTTTTGTCAACTGTGCGAGTCCATGGGAGTTCAGGACTTGGGAAGAGACGGAGAGCACATTTCAGGAGATGACGTAACAGAGAAAGATGAGGGATCAGAAGGGGATTTAAAGGAGGCTTTTGATGCGTTTGATCAGAACAAAGATGGTTTAATATCAGTTGATGAGCTTGATTTGGTGCTATCTTCAATGGGATTAAAGCATGGTAAAAGTGTAGAGGATTTAAAAGGTATGATCATGAAGGTCGATGCGGATGGTGATGGGTTGGTGAATTTCGACGAATTTGAGATTATGATGAGAGGCGGAGGCAAGCTTGTCTCTACATCCTAAGTATTGGTACTAGTATTGGTAAAGTACCAAGCACCTCGTACCTAGATCCTATTATCATCCTCTGCCAACTCTTTTGTTACCTCCATAATAATACACTACCACACGATCGAACAGGAGCTTTTCCAAATATTTCTTCCTAATTCCGAAGCTTTTGGCTGTTTCATATCTCAAAGCATCAAGTTATGATAATGTTTTGCACTTGTGTATCAACTCCTGTAGAGCATATTGGATTAATGACAGTAATAACAATAAGATCCAGATCTTGTTGGTATGCGAATCCTGTCAGATACAAACTTACATAAAGTAAATTGATGTATATGAATTATTAACCATCTGTACAACATAAAACGTCACAAGGTTCAGGAGGAACACAACTGATCGATAAACTCCCTGACAATGTATTTAAAGAGACTAAATTTTGTCTCTAAACAACACTAGCCTTCTACAGAACAATGGTGTCCATCCAGACACCATATTAAAATTTCTAAAATACATCTGGGTGGAACCGGCCAGGGATCGAGCTACTCTGCTGGGCCGCCTTCAGGTGCATTGTCAATGCGTAGTTGTTCACCTGGTCATGTCAAAACATGGCTATCAGAGTTGAGGAAACAATACTCTTCCAAATGAGAACTGATATAGAAAAGACAAAATTTCCTCCAATCCACTGAATTATGTTAAAAGTTCAGCAGAAGATGAACTCAAACCTCCAATGTTCTCAGCTGCTCCTGGTACTGGGATACCAACTGCTTCAGATGCTGCAACTCCTGAGTCCTATTTTCGTATTCTTTCTGACGCTCGTGCTGAACAGATACTGCTCGCTTAAGAATTCCATTCTCCTGAATCAATGCTTGCACTTGTTCCTTCAACATCATATTTTCCTAGAGAAACACAGAGATAACAGTATGTTATAAACTGAAAGGGCCCCAGTTTACAGATCCCTTAACCCCCATCAAGAACCATAAAGACAATTGAAAAATGAACAGAAGAGAAGAAAACAGAAATATAAGTGTGGCATAAAGAATGAAAAGCAGCAGTCATTGGAAAAACCTGGAGGAAGCTTTTGGCTGCGTCAGCTCCAGCACGTGCACAAATGGACTTCTCCAAGACTTCAAGAGCCCTTGAAGCACGTGCTCTTGCACCATCTATGTTGGAAGCACTCATCATTTCCCTCACAAACAGTTCCACCCATTCAGCACCATCCATTGGGAGGTTTGATGGGGCTGATGAGTCCTCGTCTGCTGGAATCTCTGCATTAGTTGGTGGTATCCCTGTGAAAAAATATGCTCTATCAATTTAAGAGCATCAATTCCAATAAATCCTAACATGAAAGGGGCCCTAATGCACCATATTACTCCCATCCACTCAATTAAAAGAGTTAATACCAGAGATATGAGGTATCTACATGTCATTATCACAGGTATTAGATTATAAGTTTGTGATCTCCAAAATTCCTCTTCTTTTCATAATTATCCACATGAAGGTCAGAGTAAGCCGTCCATGAACAACTCTAAAACCTCAATCATGTACATCAGAAAGTTCGAAGGAAAGCTTTCCTTAATTCCCAATGATTACCTTGCGCAACAACATTACCCTCATTTAGAACATCAGATTTAACCAGTGTGGGGTTATAGTTCTTGTCAGTGGATCCCAATTGCAGTTCGTTCAAACTCCTGATTGCTGAATCTAGATCATCACCACATTCTTGAAGTGCTCTTTCAAGAACCTACAACAATAGAGTTTAGAAATTAGTTTTGCCACCTCAGGCAGAAATGTTAAGACTTCAAAATTCTGATTTAGATATACAAATCCCTAACGCGTTTTCACATAAACATCCTCGAAACGTCAAAAGAACCCAATTCACACCAGACACAATAGGAAAAAACTAAAACGCAAAGATGATACATTGACTAAATGCAGAACATCTCCTTACACATTCGCAAAATCCAGTATTTAAAGTGAAGGGAAGATCCATAAACTTGCGATTGATGTGAAACAACACAATTAAGAAAGAGTGAACCTCATTTCTGCTGAAAATAAAACATCCAACAGAAATATATATGCAAAGTTGTGTTCGTAATTCCTGATAAACCCTAAACCTAAAATATGAGGCGAAATAGGGAAAACTACTAGCAAGTTTCAATTTTTTTTCCAGAGAGTTAACAATAATTTTATAACCTCAATCAAAAGCTGAATAAAATCCAATAACAACAAAGAAAAAAAAAAGAAAATAACTTTGCACATGTAGATGGTAAATACATTAACTGATTAACCCTAAATGATAAAATCTTATATAAATAAAAAGAAGTCGAACCTGCTTGTCCATATCAGGGAAAAGCGCGACAAGCCGTTCGATCAAATCCGATGAGGAGGGAGAGACGGAGAAGGAACTAGCGTGTTGTCTTGGAGGAGAGAAATGAACAGGAGAAGAAGAAGAACAGCGAATTCTCTTAGAAACAACAGGAGGGCTCGTCACGCTCAATTCTTCGAAGAAGGATCTCTTCCCGCACACTATTGCAGACATAGTTTCTGATCCACACTCTTCTCTCTCTCTATCTCTCTCTATCTATACTCTTCTCCCCTGCTCTACTCTAATTCCTCCTTCGATCTCTTTTCCAATACATGCAGCCTCCGATCTATCTAGCCAAATCAAACTCCCCCAAGGTAACGCAAATTTCAACAACCTAAAAACGTAAAAATTCGATCTTTTCACTTTCTATGTATCGATCGCTTCAAATTGAGGATCGAACTCTCGCCAAAATGGGTTTGTTCGCGTTTTTTATTTTCCGTTTTCTGTTTTCCTTTTTCTCTATTGAACTGCTTATTTTCCTTCTCCTAGCATCGGAGCTCTGTTTGGCTACCGAGTAAAGGAAATTGTTGCCTTTAAGACAAGGCAAGCTCTGGTGGATAATAATGCAATCACACACGTAAGGAATGTGTGAAGAGATATGCCTTTGTCTTTAACGTCACTTGTCGATACGTGGCCGATTTAGATTGGGCTGTCTTGTGAGTTAAGACACGGCTTTGTTGTTTGTGAGGTTTTGACTTTGGGTGGTGAGTCATCCGTTGTTTTGAACGTGGTTGTTGCTGAGTGGCGGCGGCGGCGCGTTGTCTGTTGCTCGACGGCGCTCGGTACAACCTATGCTTAGCCGCCGTGAGCCCTCCCAATACGGGCTTATGTAATTTCTTTAAGCCCATTTAAAATTTCCAAGTTTTGTTTGGTTTGTTTCCATCACCCAAACCCTAAATTGCTTTTGTTTGCAAATCAATGAGTTCAGATTTAGTAGACTTTGCTTTTAAGTAAAAGAGAGTTTGTTTCTTAACGATTCACATAAAATAAAATAAAATAAAGTAAAATAATAATAATCATAATATATAAATAAATATTTAATAAATAAAATATAAATAATACGATAAAGATATAAAAGGTAAAAAAGTAAATAAATAAATACTACAACGACAAGAACTTCAAACTTTTAAAACATATACTTTATTTTTATGTGTCTATTTTTGTGATAAAAAATACTTATTTAATAGGCCTACAAAATGAACCCACAGGCAGAGCTGGGCAATGGGTATCTCCTCTTTCCAACAAAGATCTTGTCAAGTTGTGCACAAGAAATGAAAAAGAGTGGGATATTACATTGCCTTTTTTGTTTTCTTCTTTCATATCTCCCCATTTTTTAATGGTTGTTGATGAAATGACTTCTCACCAAAGCACTCCTCTCCCTCTGTTTCCTTTAAAAAGATACCATTTTCTTATGTGAAGCCCACCTATCATTAGATCATATTGTCCCCATTTTTATTTCCTTGTCTAGAGAGAGTTTGTATGGGTGTGAATGTGTATGTGTGACAGGATTGCACTCAAATATGCTCTTTGACCATCTTTCTCCACTTAGTTTGACCAGAGAATAAATCAGAGGTGACCATGATTTTCTTATTTTGATCCTCATTAAAGAAATAAAATTATCCTTAAGCTTGAAAGCTAAAGAAAGTAACTTTTATATGCTGATCATCACATTGATTTTCTTTAAAATTTAAGATCTTTATTTATATTACTAAACAATTTGTATGGTATATAATACAGAGCCACAAGATCTTTTAACCCTGTTCCTAGTTTGAAATGAAAAAGTATTTCTTAATAGCTATGCTAGATGGAAAATTATAGAAACATATATGGTTGGTTGTTTTTCCGTCTTGTTTATCATCAGATCCTCTATGTCAGCAGGAATGCCATTCTGTTTTTATTCCCCTGTTTTTTATCCTTTCTTTTTGGATTCAAAGTGCAAAACATCAGTTCTCAAGATTGGCATTTGATCTTTCCACCATTTCTGGGTCATGGAGGGTTCACTGCCCTACTCTCTACTCTCTTTTTTTTCTCATTAGTCGAAAATTAAGAAAATAGAAGAAAACTAGAGGTAGGAATGCCTAATTGCATGCATGAAGGTGCTTGACCATATATACTATCTGGTTCAGCCTGAATCTGACCGAACGGTGCGTTTTCATTGTGATCCATCTTCTTCAACCTTCTGCTGTGAATATGTCGTGAATATACCTGCAAAACAGATAAAGGCACGCTGGGGGTTGATCCCCGGACAGCCA
>JANZLD010000007.1:64206524-64217405 GCA_026413575.1 Erythroxylum carthagenense | reverse complement strand
ACAGCCACTCCGACGCTCAAGTGAGTATTTTTTGAGAAGGTAGGGTTGCCGTAAAAGACAGAGAACTAGGGTTTGTGCCCAGTGGTGTGAGGCGTGTTCTTAGAAACACCAAAATCCTGAGGTCGGGGGTTCGATCCGCGGCCTTGACCAAAAGGGGACAATACCAATTTGTCTTGGGCCGGGCTCTGAACCGCAGTTACGTAAGCCGATTAAACCACCCAAACCACTATCTATTCATAAGAGTTGACTCATATGTTTTTCACTCTAATGGTTGCACCTTAGCACGTATTGACATATCAAAATTTCAGAACTAAAACTAAAGATTCACTAACAAAACAAGAAAAGGGTAAGTTCTTCAAAACAAAGTAAGAACAAATTGACACAATGCTATCTTTTTAATTGTGGAGAACTGTATACATTATCATTTTCAAGTTTAAACAAATGCACTTCTACTTTAATTCTGAGTCATTTACTCGTTAAATCATTTACTCAAAATTACATAATGGGTTGCTTAAGTTAACACAATTACTTTCTAAATATTAATGCATCTGATAATTTTGTGAATTGAAAACCGTAGAGAGAGAGGAGGGATCCATTCCCTATCCCCACATAAAAGGTTGTGGCAAAAAAAGTTCTTTTTGTACACACTGTGATGATGGTGATGATGATGCCTGCAATCTCCAACAGCTGCTGAAACAGACAAATAAGAAGAGGTAACAACACAAACAACATTAACATTTTCACCTCCTCGTTTTATCCCCACTGGTTTTTCGCTCCTCTGTTTCTTGTTTCCCTGTTTTCTCTCCTTACTCATAGCCATAACTATGACCAATCTCTGCTCGTCCCTCTGTCACATTCCATGCAGTTATATTGATAACACATGATAGATATATAGATACAGAACCCAAAGATTAGATTTTTATGGAGAATAAAATTGGTTGCTGGGCTGTTCTCAGAAGAGGAGCTAGAGGTGGTTGCAAGTCTTCTGCCTCCACCAGAGACTCTCCTAACTCTATCCCTCGTACTAATCTTGTTTACGATGCAGGTATGTCTGAGTTGGGCTTACGCTCTGAGTTTTTCCTTTTTCCTTAGATATTTTAAGTGAAATTTTGGTTTAATTCAGTGTTTCGAACGCATCTGCAAGACGGTCTCATTCTGTTTTCTAATACGTCCTCTCTATTTTTGTCTTTCTTCCATCTATGCGTCCTGTTCTTCTTTGTCTCTCTCTCACTCTGTCACTTCCCACCCCTGATTGAGCCTAAATGTGGAAGAAGTTCCTGTTTCAACTCCCTATTTGAAGCTCGATAAACTAGAGTTTCAGACAAGCCCTACAGGTGTTTTCTTATAAGAAATTACAGTGAAGTTGATAGTTATGTAGCTGATCTCAAAACCATGACTGTTCGTCCTTTTCTGCAAATTTTTAGCTTCTCTTTCGTGCCGGAACCTGAAATGCATTCTCTTTCCTTAATCAACAGAATCAATCGATAGCTCGAGTTTATGTTTCTATATCTTCATATCCTGGTTAATCTGAACCAAGGCTAAAGCCAAGTTTCAACCTTATCAAGAGCGTGTCATTTTACTTGCGAAATTCTGTTTTTGCAGCGACCCAAACTCGTTATCTAAATGCAAGCAACCGCGAGCTATGTCCTAATGATTCAGAGCTGTCATCGGATAATACTGATCCTCCACCGACAGCCAACAAATCTCCATGTGAGTTGCTCCAGTTTAGCTTTCAAGAACTGAAATCAGCGACTGGGAATTTTAGGCCAGACAGTATTCTTGGAGAGGGTGGATTTGGATATGTGTTCAAAGGCTGGATAGAGGAGAATGGGACAGGACCAGCAAAGCCTGGATCAGGAATCACTGTTGCTGTGAAGAGTTTAAAGCCAGATGGTCTTCAAGGCCATAGAGAGTGGATGGTTAGTGGAATATCTACTTTGCTTGGGTTAGTAAGTTTATTAGAACGAAACTATTTGTAATAATTTACCTAATATTGCAGGCAGAAGTTAATTTTCTTGGACAACTACACCATCCTAATCTTGTTAAGCTTATCGGGTACTGCATGGAAGACGATCAACGGCTGCTTGTTTATGAATTCATGACACGAGGAAGTCTGGAGAATCATCTCTTTAGAAGTGAGTTCAATTGCTTTCCCTTTTTGTAATCAAAGTTGTTAAATTTTGTCACTCACTGTGATAATCTTCCATCAAAAATTGTCATCAGTTCTATCATTGTCATAAATCTTGATTTGTTATGCTTCGAAAATGAACTTTTTGTCTGATGATCTGAACTTTTGAAGGGACGATTCCTCTTCCATGGCCCAACAGAATCAAGATTGCATTAGGTGCTGCAAAAGGATTGGCATTTCTACATGGTGGTCCAGAACCTGTAATCTATAGAGATTTTAAGACTTCCAACATATTGCTCGATTCGGTATGTGATGATCGAATATCATGCAATGATCGACCAACAATATCTTCCTCTTACAGAATCCTGAACATGGATTTCTTTTGTGCAGGAGTACAATGCCAAGCTTTCAGATTTTGGTCTAGCAAAAGCTGGCCCTCAGGGAGACAAAACTCATGTTTCCACAAGAATTGTTGGAACTTATGGTTATGCAGCTCCTGAATATATAATGACAGGTATGAAAAAGTTTGAGATATAGAATATGTAGCATCACGTTCCTGATCCATTTTCTTTTACTCAGGGCACTTGACATCTAAGAGTGATGTCTACAGCTTTGGAGTTGTGCTGCTTGAGATTCTAACAGGTAGAAGGTCAATGGACAGGAAACGTCCGAGTGGGGAACAAAATCTCGTTTCATGGGCACGCTATTACTTAGCTGACAAAAGGAAGCTGTTTCAGCTGGTTGATCCACGCCTGGAGTTGAGTTACTCTCTTAAAGGGGTTCAGAAAGTTTCTCAATTAGCTTACAATTGCCTCAGTAGGGATCCCAAATCTCGTCCGACAATGGATGAAGTTGTGAAGGTTCTGACTCCATTGCAGGACCTCAGTGACCTTGCCATATCATGTCACTCCCGCTTAGCCCAACAGGGAAGGAGAAAGAAGAAATCTGAAGGTGGAGCTCAACTTCACACAAATGCTTCATCCAAAAGCATCAAGGACTATCCCTTGAAAAATAATACAGGAAAGCAGCGTTGTAGATGATGAGTGTGATCAAGTTCACTCATTCACTCTGTTTGATTAGAACATTTCAGGTTTTTGGGGTGTTCAAAGATTGTTGGAAGCCAGAGAGTAACTAGAGGAGGAAAAGTAAATCAGTTCCTGTACGACCTTACATTAGAAAAGATAACAGCTGATGATAGAACTTCCTTGCGATTTGCTTGTAATGTAAGTGAGCTATGTACTGTGATCAGATATAAAAACTTCCAATTATAAGATTGGTATATGCAACTTGCTTGGAGTTCTTGAGATTGCATCCTTAATCTGTCCTACTTTCGGTTCGATTAACATGGTTTTCGTCTTTCCACTCCTTTCTGAACAAGACTATGGAATAGGATTATTCCAGTACAGAAGTTTTAGAATCTCATCTATCTAACTTTAACTTATTCTACAAATCACATCGAGAAAGAACACAGTAAAGATTCCTTCTGGGATGAATTTCATCAAAGCATTGTTCTTGTCACATTCATTCTAGAATCCAATTCAACTTTAACTCATTATGAATTAAGAGATATTTATGCGATTAGTACAGCATCAATTCCTTTCCGAGAATGTGTGTTCATCAGCAATGAATACCATGACTCTACCACCAACCTGTCTGCTATCCTTTTTACTGTGCAAGAGCAAACTTTTCAACTAAAAGCAATCATTCTGGCTACAAAACAGAACTTGACAATTTGAGAACCTGACATAGCCAGCCAGGATGAACATTAAAAAGGGTGATTTTAGCTGTCAGGATGTGACCAACAGAGACCGAGTAAATTTTGTTTCCTTCACTTTTTTCACAACATCGAAGCATTGCCGATATTTTCTTGAGATTCCAGTTCTTTTTACCTGGTTCCTGTTGAAAACTTGAAGATGAGGGTATTTTGGCAATTGTAACTTTGTCAATGGTCTTATTTCTTTGACAATTGCTTATCTCTATGATACTTGCGAAACTTGGATTTTTAAGCCATCTCACTTCTACTGAAAGCATGTGGATTGGTGAATTACTCTAAATTCCTTCAGCGAAACTTAGACCAGTAATATAACCATACACAACCTTTCAAGAAGAATATACGTGAAAGTACAGACATTTAAGCTCTTAAATCTATATTCTGTAACACCTTTATTCACCTAAGTACCAATTCCCTTTTCTATTTAACAGTGGGAAAGGAGAGTTCTCAACTTTTTTTCATCTATGATCATCACCTTCACCGTTAAGCGTCTCTTGCACCTTATTATTACTCATTACCTGAACATTAACATGTAATACATCATTAATGGATGTGAAGACTGCAAATCTAGGAACAGCCTTTTTTTTTTTTTCTTTTTTGGAAAACTGAATGAAGTAATATATATATATGTAGGAACAGCCAAAATTGGTGCATATATATGTATAGTCTTCTCTGAAAAGTAATTCAGAAAGTCCCTTTTTCAGTTAGCTTCAAAGTTCAAACCTTTCTACAAATTACGTATGCTCGTAAAAAGCACTCCATAAGCAGCATTCTCTTCTTCTGCAATTGCATCCGGTGGGTTGCTTTCAACGGTTGAACGTCGGACAAAATAGAGCTGCAAACGTAAAAAAATGCTTAAACTTCAATGAAAGTTCCTTTTTTTTTTAATGATATGTCCTATATATGCATTAGTGGTACGTTGAAAGTAAGTTAAAACTTTTCAGCACCTGATCGCCGTCTTTGATCCCGAAAGATCGAACATAAACATTGTCATCAACTAGCTTTTGACCTTCGTAACACAAGAAGAAATAACTCCATACATGCGACCTGCGGATATCAGTATAAAAATCAGAGAAACCTTCCACACTGACGCTTCAAACTCTCAAATTTCTGTAGTATATAGGGATAGATTAACAAAACATCTACTCTAAAATAACCAAGAGTCTAGGCAGTTCTAACATTCCGCCATGAATAAACAATGTGTATATACCATGAAATGTCTATCTGATCCTCTTGTGTCGAATTCGCAAACACATTCTCCACCGCCTGTTTAAGGTCTCGCACGGTGGCCTTCAACACAACTTCCACTTCTATGTTACATGCATTAAACGAAATCAAAATACACGTATATCTTAGCGATTACGCAAATAAGCTTCGCATAAACTACTTTGACAAACATGATGAATCATTACCAAAAGAAGAACCGTTCAATCTAATTACAGAAAACTTGAAGTGTTCCTGAAGCCTTCTGTATCTGAAAGATCGAGGCGAGAGTTCAAACCATAGGCATTTCCTTTCCAAACCCGGCTTAATATCATCCATGTTTAGGTAATAATAACCAGTTTATGCGTGTGAGTATCTTGATACGAAGAGAATCTGACACCCGGTGCCTCTCTTTTTACCTCGTAACGTGAAGAAGAAGCACAACGTATATTTCCCAGAACGTAGTAGAATATTGAAAGAAGAAGCTGTGTTGGTGAGTACTAAAATTAGGGTTAGGGTTCCAAACCTAGATCAAGAAGCAGCTTGTGAGGCAGCCAGGTAGCATATTCCTATATTAAGCGGTTGGTTTGTCGTTAGAAACGGAGGTTGTTGGTTGTTATGCTCTGCTTAGAAACCAAAATGATCAAAATGGTGGTCTCTAAACCGATTCCTTCGTCTTCCTTAGATAACAAAGTATGTAAGTTGAACATATACAAGTTAAGTGAAAAAATGTAGTTCAACAAGAGTTAGCTCCTCATGATATTGTTAATAATATTTGGTATGCATAACGGTAATACAAATTATTAATTTATTTTTATTGACATATTTTTAAAAAGTTGTATAAAAGAGAAGATTCTTAATTTAATAAGTTATTTTAAGAATTACAAGATCATTTATAAGAAAGGGATCAACTTTTTCCAAGTAAATATTACAGAAATTATGTTATTTGTATTAAAAGAAGGTTAATCCATATATAGATCAATCTATAATTAAGCTATCTTAGGTAATAATAAGCATTCTGCATATAAATTCAAAGGGGAAGACGTGTTCATTCCTTCATAAAAAGTAGTTTCCATGTTTTAAGATTGATCTTATAGCTATAATCAAACTGCAGTAAGCAATAGAATCTATCCCAGTATTTCGACTACAAATTAGAATGAAGAAACTGCAATTGGGAAAGAAAGACACTGAGTTCTCCTAACAGAAATTCCCAAAATCCAGGAGAACAGAAGACGATCAATATTTATGCAGTAGATAGACAGGAGAGTAAAGAAGAAAGTATTCTGATTGTATATAAAACTGTCTATAAGGTTTTAAACTTACCATCAGGGATTAAGATAGCTATATAGAGCAAAGAGTAATGGAGAAGAAGCTACACTGATGACGACGGCGATGATGATGCGTGACTTTGAAAAGGAAAGTAGCTGCTAGATAAAGTGATATTGGCGCGGCTCAATCTGAGATCGTATTATACAACTGTATCTGTAAATCCGTCTTCGGATTGAACCTCACCAATATCGCTTTTTCCCTTTGGTTCCCTTAGCCCCAGCATCCACCACGTTCACTTCTGCACAAAGCAAAAAGGGTTCACTGTCAAGACCAAACCTGAGACTGAAATACCATGCATGCACATGTTCATCAACCTCATTTGATACATTTTAAAAGGATTTGAGAAGAAGCGGCTGTGTCTTACTTGGTACCACTTACCAACCAAAAGAGGATTAGAAAAGTGTAGTTAAAAAAGTGTTGTATGTAATTGGATATGGTCCATATGTTGCATCGAAGGGACTATCTGGTGGGGAAAAAGATGGTATCAGCTGCGGTTATATTCCATGAACTGAGACCATAACGTCAAGCGATCGACTTTAAGGACAATTATAAATAATATGTTCAATATATAGAAGTCATCTCGTTAATACTAAAAGAAAAGTATAATTAGACACATAAACACACAAGAACCAGGAGAAAACAATAAACCAGAACATAAGAAATAAAGGGCACACTCTATATTCAGTATTAGCCAACTCCTAACCTGAAATAGTATATTGTATCAGAGTGATACATGATTCGGGATCTACAAAGAAAAGGTTAAAGGTGGACTAGTTAAAGAATGGTCTCTCTATACTATTATATTATACTAAACCACAAAAGACCACATAACCAACAAACTTGACCAGATTTCTTGCAAGGTGGATAGTCAGGAGTAATGAAGAAAGCATTCACCATCCATGGACAATGCATTAGCAGGCAATGATAAAAGATGATAGAGCTAGTTAAACTTGTAAAAGAAACTAGATGGACTGAACACATACGCAGCAATTAGCTAGACCAGTCTGGAAGAGAGAGATTCAGGAGAAGCAGTACTGGGAGTGAGTAATGAGGCAAACGGGATGGAGAGACAGAGAATATGTATAGTGGTGGGTTTCTACCTTGGGATGGGAAGGTGAAGAAGGTGAGTGGAATGATGTCGAGGGGAGCAGCTTACTTTTTAGGGTTTGCCATGCTTAGATTGTACTCAATAAAATCTAACGCATGCACC
Organism: Erythroxylum carthagenense; assembly: GCA_026413575.1. Taxonomy (NCBI): domain Eukaryota; kingdom Viridiplantae; phylum Streptophyta; class Magnoliopsida; order Malpighiales; family Erythroxylaceae; genus Erythroxylum; species Erythroxylum carthagenense. The sequence goes on along the minus strand of JANZLD010000007.1, from coordinate 64,209,764 downwards.
TCCAAAAATTTTGCTCTCCACCAAACTAAAAGGGCCTTCAAAAACAACTCCCTTATCATTGTACCTGAGTAACTATTTAGCACCACCAAACCCTTTAACCCATGCTTGTATCTGACTAAACCTGGTGATGCATAAAAGTGAACCAGATAGTCAGCTGATAAACAGTAGCAATAAAATGAGTTGGATATCGCTGTTGTAGGTATATGACTAATTTAAACAAATCCCTGATTTGCAAATCTTATCCTGTATATGATACTAAAGGATGAGTCTTTATCAACTAAGCTAAAGAACGGATCTTTCTCCAATAAGCTTAGAAGCATCCTTTTCACGAAGTGTAGAAGCTAATTGGTAGTACCCAAATTAAGAAGCTTTACGTACTAGATACTGAAGGAGGTCAAATCAAAGGCCAAGTGTGGAGAGAGAAAGAGAGATCTTGGGAACAGTAGTGCAGAATGTCAGCGAAGGATTGTCTTGAAAAGAAGGTTCGCTAAATTACGAGGTACGTACAAATATGATTCACCTTTCTTTCAACAGGCAAACCACAAAGTGAAAAGACAACATAACCAAAGGAAGCGGAGACACCGGCGATAAAGCAGCCCTGCCTTAAGGTTGGACTAGGGAACGCCCTTCCTGGTTTTTGTCTAATCGATCCTTTTAGTTTTTCCTTTAAAGACTCAAACTTTCTTCTTTTTCTTCTTCATCGAAGCTTTTGGGAAATGTGAAAGACCCTTTAGTTCATAAAGCCTCATTTCTTTGTTCCTATCTCTCGCATACTCATGATGCCATTCACCCCTTCTTTGCTCACCACATCCTAGGAGTTTCTCTATCTTTTTCTTTATTTTTTGACTAATTATATGATTATTAAGTCAATAATTTTGTTGGTTAATATAAACTAAATTACTTCTGCATATTGACAAATAATTTTTTTGTGATATCTAAAGAGTATTTTTTAGTCTAAAACGATCACAATGATAAAGATTGTTACAAAAGGAATTGAGCCTCACCCTCAAATTTGAAGATAATCTCAGTAATTGGACTAGGGTGATGATGATTTTGGCCTCTTTTGTATGGTTAATTGTTTTCATTTGTCATAGTTACTCGACAGAAGTTGTTATGATGAGCGTGCGATGAAAATGATGTCTGAGCATATAAAGAGGAATATAAGCTTGTATATAATGGTATGCAGACCTTTACTAGAAACTAAAAAGATGTGAATTACATGGTCAAAACAACAGAGTCTAACCAGTGATTAAAGAGTGTGGAAAAAGCAGCACACATGCTGGCTTTAAGGAACACTAATTTTAAGAAGAGAATGGATATGCAATCAATATCAGAAGGAAATGAGTTACTCCAAGCAATCTAAGTTAAAGCACTTTTTTCCTACATTTTGCTTATTATCTGTGTTGGCTGTCCACTTGCATAGCTGCTTTGCGTAATGGGAAGTAAAGAGCATAGTATCCGCGTTTAATGGGGGTCGGTTGGTGCGATTTTAGAATGAAATATGGATCCAGAAATTGCAAAAATATTGAAAGTGAACTTTTGGATATGTGAAAGAGACTATAGGTATGTTTCAATCATGGATAGCAACATGGTCAGATTCACTGACTTAGCCTGTGGAGACAAGAAAGACACCTCCTCTAGTCTCTACGAACTCGAGTCGCTAAAGAAGTCTCTCTTACTCTCTCTTTTATCTCTCTTTCACACACACTCACATATAGTGCTACAGAGGGATAATATCCTCTATCCAATATTATCTTGTCTTATTCTGTCTTATGAATCTCAGCTATTTATTTTACAAAACTCACGTGATGTCCACGCGAGACCTACATGAAACTCGTATAAATAAATAATTGAGATTCATTAAACACAATAAAATAAGGTAATATTAGACAAAAGATCTAGACTCTATGAGACACTTTTGTTCATACTTGCAGCCAATTTAGTCTCCTAGAATATCTTAAAAAGTTCTCGTGGCAGTGAAAGTAGTAGTTTAGATAAAGAAGGAGGAGAAGCATTTACTACTTAGCTGAAGTGAATCATAAGCAAGATATGTTCTTTTCTTGAAAGGACATAAACGTTAACAGAACACCTGCAAGAGTCGAACATTTCTGTTATTTTTTGACATTGCTATAATTAAAGTTGCTTGCTTAGTCACACAATTAAAATGTCTCATATCTCAGTCAGTGCGTGTTGCGAGCTATATTCTTCTGTCAAAGTAACCTGGCTTGTGGCCCCAAGAAGAGGACGTTGTTGTTACCCACCCATTAGGAGCATTATAAACTTGTATCTCTGCTCGAAAGAAAAGAAAAGCTAGCTCCATAATCATTTTGGTTGGAAAGTATCGAACAGGCAAAGGTGTTAAAAGCTGCTCCTTAGGACATTATAAGCAATAAAGCAGTATGCAGATTACAGTGGACATTGTTGAGCAGTTGTGCACAGCGTTGAACTAGGGGATCTATACACTTCATGTCATAAGACTCCTCATTTTAGTTCTCCAAAGGTCTATTTCCGATATGCAACTGGTCAAAGTAATAAAAACAAAGAACTACCACCTTCAAATTACCACGGATTATCTTCGTGACAGCTGAATTCAGTGACGCGTTCAGAAATACGTAGTAGTTTATCAGAAAAGGCATAACGCAAAAAAGAAGCATCGATCAGAAACTGAAAAACGTCACAAAATCAGATATCAGATCAGTGCTGTAGCAGATCTTAATGTAAACTGCTCTTCACCAGGTGGATAGCAAGAAAACGCTGATTATGAGCATAAGATCCAGACGGAGCAGAGTAGAGCACTACCATAGTACGTTTCCAAATGCTTTAAAGGTTTGACATTAAGGGATAATGTAAATGGGTGTTCAACTATGAAATGTCTGACAACTTATGGTAGATACTATATGTGGCATAGAGTTCAAGCTGATGCGTATGCCTGTTTCACTCAAAGAGAAGGACCATCAACGCCAAAGATCCCGCACCTTTTTAGTTAATATAAAGGAATATGGATTCCAACATTTTTATTATTGTATGAACTTTGAATTTATATAAATACAGAGGAGTATTCTAACGGATTTGAGTGCCTAAATATAAGCTAAATCTATAGTTACAAATCTTTAAAGTTGACGACTTTAATTAGGAGATCACAAGGAGATTCTGTACAGATATGAGGGCTTCATCTATGGGCTCTATTACGGCCCCTCAAGCTGGCGGACGTCTACGCAGCCCAAGCTTGATCTTGAGCTC
>JANZLD010000007.1:64178041-64202453 GCA_026413575.1 Erythroxylum carthagenense | reverse complement strand
AGTTTCCTTTTTGGTTTTGTTAGGAGACTGATAGACTTGTCTATTCTGATATTGGATGACTGTACCAGATGATTATTTTGGATTATTGATTTACTGATTTCTGTTATATTGTGATTTTATTTACTACGATGCCATATGGATATTTAGCGAAATTTTCTGGTAGTGAACCTTTATCGTGGGATACGTGTTGGAGTGAACTTCGGGCGTCCCGATATGTACCCTACGGTGAGGGGGCGCTACATATCGGGTCTCCTTGTCGGAGCCCGCGTGAGGGTCGGAAAGGCTCCAAAACCTCCCCCTACCAAGCCACTTGAAAAGAAGTAGTCGTGACACACTGCATGATGACCCAGATTAAATTCTCTGGAAGACCGACCTCAACCAAAGTATCCTGAATAAACTGCCAACGAAGACAGTCGTAGACCTTCTCCAGATCGACCTTTAACGCCATGTACCCGACATGCCCTGTCCGCTTACGCATAGAATGGATAACCTCCTAGGCAATAATAATATTATCAGTGATATGTCGGCCTGGAATAAAGCTACATTGATTATCAGCAGTGAGGTAAGCCATATGCGCTATCAAACAATTGACCACAACCTTCGAAATAATCTTGTACATGACATTATACAGGCTAATCGGATGAAACTGAGAGATCTGGAGCGGAGAAGGGATTTTAAGGATAAGCACCATAGTTGCACAATTTAACTCCTGATCCCATGTTTCCATCCGGAAGACCCGTTGAAGAAACGATTCCACAGCCGGCCTAACAACCGTCCATTGGTTCTGGAAGAAAAGAGCGTTAAACCCATCAGGCCCCGGGGCTTTATGGGGATGCATGTCAAAGACGACCTTTCGGATTTCCTCTCCGAGGAGAGGACTGGAAAGTGCCTGAAGGTGCTCCTCCGACAGGGGAGGAAAGGCGCCCGAGATCGAGAAGCCGGGGGTCAGCTCCGCCCCCATCGTATACAACTGGACAAAATACTGCTGAACTAGACAACGCAGCTGATCAGGGTCAGATACTACAATCCCAGCCTGATCTTGGAGTCGCTCAATGCGTAACTGCTTGCGTTTGGCGAGAGTGAGAGTATGGTAATACTTAGTATTCCAATCGCCCTTGGAAAGCCATTTACACCGGGCTCGTTGGTGCTAAAACAGCTCTTCCTCACAAAGCATCTAGAGTAGCTCACTACTCAAAGTGTCCTCCAGATCCAGCAACGAGTCGCGTGGACAGGTAGTCATAGCACGCTGGATCCCTTCCAGCCTAGCAACCAGCTTCTTCTTCCGGGAGAGAATATTGCCAAAGACATGCTGGTTCCAATGCGAAAGGTGGCGAGAAAACTGGGCTAAGGACCTACTCATGGCCCCCTCCTCAGGTGTCCAATGTTGCACTACCACTGCTAGAAAGGTCGAGTGAGTGATCCACGCATTTTGAAATCTAAAAGGCGGCGGCCCATAGGACCTGGGTTGGGGCGGACGAAATTGGAGGAGCATAGGTCGATGGTCGGACCCACGAAAGGGCAGATGCAGGTTCACAGTGTGGGGAAATTGTTGCACCCATGCCGTCGAACCGAGCACCCTGTCCAGGCGAGCTTGCTGCGAACCACGACGCCAAGTAAAACGGGAACCAACATACCCTAAATCGTGAAGATTACAACGGGAACCAACATACGAAATAAAAATTTTAATGCACAATTAGATTCATATTCAAATACACATAAATAATGGTTATTGGATGAGCAGTAAATCAAAGGCAAGGTAATTCTTTTTTTTTGTTTTAAGTAACAACGCTATAGTATTCGCCTCTAGGTAGTGTAAACGAGGTAACAGTTTTCATTTATCCAAACATTTATATGATATCCAAATTAATGGCATATTTATATGAACTTTTTTCCTATGAATTAAATCTCGACTATTTATTTTCTCGCCATCCAAACATTGATAAGATTAGATACCCCAAACGGTTACGAAATCGCACGTTCATATCCTACAAAAAACTTTATATTGAAGGAAACGAGAAACAATCAGAATCAAACCAAAGAAACAGTATTGAATAACAAAAACGACAGAGGTAATGAAAAAACATACAAACATAATTGAAAACGAGCCCATCATTACCAGCAGTCGCCATATAAAAAATGGCAAGCGTCCTTAAGATCCATCTTCATTTGCGCCTTAATAATTGTCTACGTCTTCTTCTTCTTATTGTTCAGGAAATGATCGAAGTAGTTGCCCAATTTCTTATAGTAATTTCTCCTCGCTCATATCTTACAGAGTATTACGAGTACTCTCTCCTCGCTCATATCTTGTACTACTTTCAGCTTCCTTTTCCGGGAAAGCTTCGGACTCTGTTTGCCTACACTTTGTACGTGTGCGTTGCTTGTTAGTGAAGGTACGTCGCTTCAGGAACGCGGAGCCTTTGTACCGAGAGCAAGATGAGAGAGGGAAGGTACTGTCTGAGTGAGGGACGCGTGGATATGTAAATTATTTTTTTAATCTTAATTTAAACTTATATTGTAATTTAAAATTACAAATTAAAAAACATTTAAATTATTGTGTTTCAAATAATTATATAATTAATTAATTGAAATAATTTTAATGTTATGACACTTATTTTTTATGATACAGATGTCGCATGCTATTATTGTCGTTCAGAAAAATCCTTGCTTCGTGTAATGCGTGATTGCACCAAAACCTGCAACTTGTAGAGTATGTTCCTTCTACAGGTAATCTCAACTGACTTTTTCACTCTGTCAACTCATGAGTGGTTACTTAGTAATCTCCAAACACACCGACTTGTACTAGACTTGGATTGGTCAATTATCTTTAGGACTACATGTTGGTTCTTATGGGCCTAAAGAAATAGGGCCATTTTTTATGAATACTTTTCTTGGCCGACTTCATCATCGTATTGTGATTTGGAGTACGTCCATCAGATTTAAAAAGCTTCGATCTAGCAAGGTAGAGCAAATCTTGGCAATCGCCTTCGGCGTGAGCATCTTATAGGTTGGTGCAAACCTCCTCCAAGCTGGGTAAAATTAAATATGGAAGAAGCGTCCAAAAGATCGCCCTCTTCAGACACAGAAAGTGGCCTTCTTTGTGATAATTCAGGCGTTTAGCTAGGAAGCTTTGTGCAGAATATTGAATGGTGTTCTTCCATTTCTGTTGAACTTTTGAGAGTTTTTTGGGGCTCAAATTTACTTGGAACCTGAGTTATTGCCAGATTGAATTAGAAGTAGATTCGTCAGCTGTGATTAATATTCTGTTATCTCCATCTACACTCTTAATGTCCCTTGATCCTTTCATCCTGCGTATTAATAAGTTGTTTACTCAAAATTAGATAGTTCTACCCTGACACATTTACAAAAAAGGCAACCAGTATGCCGACTGATTTGCTAACCTTGCAGAACATTTTGAATTAGGGATGACTACTTTTGAAAATACAACTATTAGGTGCCTTTCAATCCTTTTAGAAGATATATCAGGGATTTCTTTCCCATGATTAGTCATGTAATTTATATTGGATTTTCTTTCCATTTCATGAAAAAAAAATTCTTATTTTAGATATTAAATTATGTGAAACTTAATTACGAAGCAACAGATGACAAGTACTAACGCCTAATAAGGTGTTTACATCATTCGGAACTTGTATTGCATGAAGTATTCAATATGGTAGGCCTTTATGTCTAAGCACATAGGACAAAAGACGACTGCAACAACTCCATGGCAGCCTTGCTCTTAACTGGAAAAATATGCATATACATATTACTTATAAAAACGACAAATTTAATATAAGTATCATTTAATGGGGACTTTGAATTTAAATTATTATTTTATTAAATAATTTACTCCGAAATATATTATTTATAAATTTTAAAAAATTGAAGAGAAAATAGGCAAGTGATAACAAAAGTGGATTCGTTTCTTAGCTCACATTAAATGAACAACGAGATAAAATATAAAGAGTAAAGGAGCCAAACACGGAGTTAACGACTCTCCGTAACGGCCCATAGCTTGCAGTACTCCAAAATCCAATCTCACTCTCTCGCTCTCTTTCCATTCCTTCTTCTCTAAGAAAAATAAAATTAAAAATCAACACCTGCTCTCTCTTTATATATTTTGTCGATCTCCGGCGAATTTTCCGGCGATGCAAGAATCGGAGCTCCACGATTTATCAGACGACGCCGACTACGCAGCCTCTATACAGCAAGTGAGCATTCATTTTATGGAATTTGTTATGTTGTTTGTTTGATATGATAGACGCAATCTGTAGGTTTGAGTACGTGTCTGATTAGGAATTGAATGAACTAGAGTATTTGGTTCCGATTTTATGGCTGTTGTTTGATTAATTGATTATCGCGATTGCAGGAATCGGCGAGTGTGATGATGACTAGGAGCGATAGCGGTAAGAGAAGCGAGCCGGACGGCGCAGAAGTGGTCTATTTGAAGGATAATGTCACGATTCATCCGACTCAGTACGCGTCCGAGAGGATCAGCGGTAGATTGAAGCTGATTAAGCAAGGTTCTTCTCTCTTTATGGTGAGACTTCGGCTTTGACGGATTTCGCGTCTCTCTGTTTTGGCCCTTTCCTAAAACGTGCTTTTCGTTGCATGTCTGAAAGTTTTCCATACATTTTTTTCTTCAGACTTGGATTCCGTATAAAGGTCAGAGCTCCAATGCGAGGCTCTCGGAGAAAGGTTGGCTGTTCTTAAACTTCTGGAAACCGATCGAATTATTCTGAGTTTAAGAAATGATGAAATGAATTGACCTTACTTAGTGCGGTAATGAATTGGTTCTGAAACTTCTTTCTTGATTTTTATTGTTTGTTCATGTAGATAGGAACCTTTACACAATCAGGGCAGTGCCATTTTTGGAGGTGCGGTCCATCCGTCGTCACACTCCAACTCTTGGGTGGCAATACATAATTGTCGTTTTGTCCTCAGGTATCCTATTGTTTCTTTTAGCTATGGTGTGTTCTGTCTGTGCGATTGATCATAATTCATAAATAGGATGCTGACGGTAATATTAATGCTACACTCATTTTGAAGTTTGTCTTACGTGGAGAAACACATACTAAATGTTTGATTATTTCGTGATATCAATGACAGTTGTTCTCGTTTGACGTTAAGGTATATATCTGGCAATAATTGAATATCTGCACGTCTCAATTGTTCCTTGAAATCTGAACAACAGGCTGTTAGAGTTAGAGTTATTTCCTTTCTTAAATAAATGAATGTAACTGTTTAAGGTTCATTACAAAATTGAATCAAACTAACACGAATTGAGGTGTTTACCTTGTTGTTTGTCCGTCAGATATATTAAATTAGAAAATATTTTGCAGGACTGGCATTCCCTCCTCTTTACTTCTACAATGGAGGAGTCAAAGAGTTTCTTGCTACAGTAAAGCAGCATGTTTTTATTGTGAGGTTAGTTATTGTTTAGTGTGCATTGCCTTCATCTTCAATCTCTACTTCTTTCTTTTTCCATGGATTCCTTTGAGTGGATGGTTGTTCTATGGATACAGTTTTTTGTTGCATGATCGACTTATACCGAAAGCATAGGAGTTGATCAGATTGTTAGTATTGGTACTCTGAGCAAGGGGCAAATTTTGGACTAAGTTGTTGAGAATTATTATTTCACTACATTATATTTTGAGTGGCAGAAGACTAACACTCATGGTTGTAATGATTTTCTTATCAAAGGTTCAAGCAGCTGTGTAAATTTGGTATAATATCTTGTTCACATGTTACAGAACATCGTCATGCTAGCTATTTTGTCATTAAGTGTAGCTTTGATGTCTTTGTTATGACCATTTTGTAAAATCCTTTGTTTGAATAATTTTGAGTGCAAGGATGATATTGCTGTTTGTGCCTATATTTGTATTGAGCAAGTCAAACATTGCCGATGCCACTCTTTGTAATCTTCTTGTTTCATTTCTCTTCCAGGTCAGAAGAGGATGCAAATGTATTTCTTGTAAATGATTTTGAGAATCCTCTCCAGGTGTGTGTCTACTGAGACATTTGTCTGTTTTCTTCAAAGAATTGTTGTTTTTCTTGTTGACTTTGTGATAAAACTGGCCATAGCCATTCATTAATCCTCGCAATTGCTTTTCAAGGTTAACTGGAACACTTGTACATGTTCAAACATTTTTCACCATTTGTGGCATGGTTCCTCTGGTGGCTTATCATAGTTTTTCAGGAGCTGACTTGATTATTTTGGTGAATTATTGTGTTTTTTGTTTTCCTTGTTTTAGAATTCTATGTGTCATGCCTAATTGTTTGTTGCAGAGAACTTTGTCATCTTTGGAGCTTCCCAGGGCTGTTTCTAGTGCGAGTGTGCCATCCTCAGTTGGTGGATCTCCATCTTATGAAAGTCAACGGAGGAATGACGGTGTCATATATGATCAAAGTTCTGCTATTCCTCGAGTTGGAAGACACAGGCAGAAGGCTCAAGATCCCACTCGAGATCTATCTATCCAAGTACTCGAAAAATTTTCTCTGGTGACCAAATTTGCCCGAGAAACAACATCACAACTATTCCGTGAAAATCATGCCAATGAATTTGATCCTATTGAGAGGAGAACCTCAATCAATTCTTTTGATGTTCCAGAAAAGTCATCCAAGTATGCAGAGAAAATACCTGATGGTAGTTCTGTTCCTGCAGATCCTCTGGAGGTAATTATTTGTGTCATCTAATAGATTTTCTTTTATTCTTACGGGGTGCAGGGAGTTAAGATGTATTCAATAACCCGTTGTCTTTGATACTTTTTTCCATTTGTCTCAGTTTTATATGTAGGATATATGATTATTGTAATGAGTGTGTGTTTCGATAGGTAGAAAGTACTGGTACACATTTGCATATAATCAGTTGCTATCACATTGCAATATGCATTTTACGCTGCCTTGTTATTGGCCTTAATGTGTGAGCTTGTTGAGATTGTAGCTGGCAGTTAAAAACCACGTGTGCAAGCTTTTTCTCTGGCTTTTCTTTTCTGTATCAATGAAGTTGATCTTAGTGCAGCAAATCATTCTATTCTATAGAGATTTTAGATTTTGCGGGCGCTAATGAAGGATAAAGTGAATATATTGCTGATCTTTGTTGTCAATAGGATTAAAACATGATTGTTTTGCTTGACTCTTGTTCCGTCATCTTTTTCAATTCTCTTCTGTATCTCTTTAAATGAATTACAAGATGGAAATAGAAACCTTGATGTAATGAAGCACTAATAATTGAACCAAATTTGTGAACTTGAAAGTAAATATGTGTTTACTGCCAGGTTTGTGGTGTTGCTACAATAACAGTAGTCTTATGGCTATGATTGGGGCACGTGCAATAAGATTGTTTCAACTGCTAAATATTAGACTTTACATCTTTGTAGTGCTTCCTTCTACATACATTATGGTTGGTTTTCATTTTTTCTTCCAAATGATTTACATGAACTTAATAATAGTATCACCATAATAAAATAGCAGGTATACATTTTCTTGTTTATTACTTTATAGTTCTCAGCAGCTAGCACAACTAGAGAACCTTTATTGTTAATATGTTTTGGTCTTGATGAATGCATGAAGAATTTTTCTCTTTTTTTTGAAAACGTAGGAGTAATATTTTGTTTATCTCATTTTGACAGTTTGACAAGGTGACACTTGTATGGGGAAAACCGCGACAGCCACCACTAGGACCTGAAGAGGTAATTGCTCTTTGTCTGAAGATGACTTATTTTTCAACTATTAGTTGATAGGAGTCTCAATTGTGAGTCCTGATGCATTCACTGCGGACATTTTCCAAGAAGATATCTGCTGTACTTTTCATATCATTTCCTGGACCCTCTGGTCTATTTGTGTTATTATTTATGTGAATGAAATTTCTTAGCAGAAGTGAAGAGCTTCACATTTATCATATTGTAAAACCCTCCTTTATCTCTCTCCCTCTTCTCTCTTTTCCACCCCCATATTTTGAATTCTTCATTTTCACTCCCTAAAGGCTACTTTTCACGAAACCATCATCTTCTTCTATTCTTCACCACCGCCGACTCTAACTGGCAACTTGGTCACGTGCCCATTCAGGCTGTGACACATATCCACCCCTTCTCAAGGCATGTGTCTGTACATTATGTGCATTGGTTTGTTTTGCATATGCAGGTTCAATTTTGGAAGTGATTTTTATAGGAAAAGTCTCTCCAAGTTCATGAGATATAGATTTTATCTTAACAAATGTTGATCATTTGTTTGATTTCAAACTGAACTTGGCCGCTGCTATTATGAAGATATTTCTAAAAAAAAGAATTTTTCTAGTATTTTTTGAGGACATACTTTGAAAACTATGCTCCATGATCTGTTCTTCACTCCTTTGTGTACTTGTAGTGGGTAGCTCTCTTGGACTCTGAAGGACGAGTCAGAGACTCGAATTCCTTGAGGAAAAGAATATTCTATGGAGGAATTGAGCATGAATTGCGGAGAGAGGTCTGTTCTGAATAGATATGGAAAACCATGTTTTAGAAGGTTATGGTTTGGTTGGGTATTTTTCTTATTCATAAAACTTGGGTATTGATTCCAGATATGGGCGTTGTTGTTGGGATACCATTCATACGATTCAACCTATGCAGAGAGGGAGTATTACCGATCCACTAAAAAGATAGAGTATGAGACAATAAAACAACAGTGGCAGGTTTGTTTTAATCCTTGAGGTTTTTTTGCTAACAGTTAACTTCTGTATCAACTCGCTGATATTGATGCAAATGGCTTCATCTTTCTATTGATTGTTTAAGAGTACTTTACATTGAGGCTTAACGCATTAATGGCTTTTTGTTTGTACATTTCTCTTTGTAGAGTATCTCTCCTGAACAAGCAAAGAGATTTACAAAATTTAGAGAACGGAAAGGCCTCATAGAAAAAGATGTGGTATGTGTGGAGTATCGCAGTTATCCTGCAATTTCAGATTATTTATCATTGGATGGAAATTTTGTGCTTACAAGTTATATTAACTCCATAAATTTGTTTTTATTTGTCTCTAAGGTGAGGACTGATAGATCGCTATATTTCTATGAAGGCGATGACAACCCTAATGTAAATATCTTACGGGACATTTTATTGACATACTCCTTTTACAACTTTGATCTTGGTTATTGTCAGGTAATTTCTTTGTCATCTTTGATGGTATGTCTAACATGAGAATATGCAGTTGTAATTTCTTTAAAGTACATTATCATAATTTTTGATATCATAACTTTGGATCTGGTCCATTTCTGGTCCATGTTTCTTATAGAGTATTTTTTGCATTTAATAATTTAAGTTACTTGTTTCATCAAATGATAGGAGAATGCTGAAGTATTCAACGTCATATGCAGGACCCTTTCATTTCACCTTCTTTTAGGAATGGCCTCTTTGTAACCTTGTTGAGCTGATTAACATTAAACGCCACCATGAGAATGCAAACCATGATTAAAAGCTAGAAAGTGTTTCAGAAAATAGAGCCAGAGTTCCTCCTACATAAAAGTGAAGATCTATAATAACAAAGAGTAGCTCCCCTTTATTGGATATAAGTTCTCCTGTTTCTTCTTTTGTCTTTGAACTCTTCGAAAAGCACTGATGCTTTGCTTTTGATCGCTTAATACTCAGATGCATGGTGCTTAACCTTCCTGTTTTGTGTACTTTGTTGGGGTTGAAGCTGGGATTGTGTGTTATATTGTGTCTGTATCTTGCAGGGAATGAGTGATTTACTGTCCCCAATTTTGTTTGTGATGGAGGATGAATCCGAATCATTTTGGTGTTTTGTGGCATTGATGGAACGGCTTGGACCCAACTTTAATCGAGATCAAAATGGAATGCACACCCAACTTTTTGCATTGTCCAAGGTCTCGTTTTCTCTATTGGTGCTAGATCTTCATGCTTTCCTTGGTTAAATTAGACACCCTATTGATGGAACTATTACAGCATTTACTCTTTGTCGTAACTGAAGTATTCTATAATTTACATTGTATTTATTAACAAATTCTCAAACTTTATAAATGATACACCACCAGAAGTGGTGTAGTATCTTAAAAATGGAAGTCAGTTTTGTAAGCTGTATCTTAATATAAGATTTGATGGAAAGACTGGTTAGTTCTGAGTTCCTACTTTTGGCATTCCTTATTGCAGCTGGTGGAGTTGCTAGACAGACCATTGCACAACTACTTTAGCAAGAACGATTGTTTGAATTACTTTTTTTGTTTCCGTTGGATTTTAATACAATTCAAAAGGTGAGATTGCTTTATCTAGAGATTCTCCTTAATAGTTAACAATTTTGCTCTTATGCTATATTTTCTATCGTAGATAGAGTACATCCGCGCACTTGGTCTAAGGCATCAACTTATGTAGAAGTTTAAGGAAGAAAAAAAAGAAACAGAAAAGAATAGGAACAAGCCTTTGGGAGCTACTTGATGCCTGTGCACAAAAACTTAAAACGTTTTATCGCTAATGCTGTTTAGAACTGGTATTCTAGATGTTTGACGTCATTTTGATCCTGAGAATTTTCTGTTTAATCAGCAAACCATTCATTTAAAATTCAGATGGATTAACCATACTTGGATACTTTATTGTTGTCGTCCGTAATTTTACTATTTCATCATTTTTTAAAATCTTTTTGTTTTCTGATGATGTGTGCAAGACTTCATCCTTCTACAATATAATTGCAGGGAATTTGAATACGGGCAAACAATGCGTTTGTGGGAAGTGTTATGGACCCATTATTTGTCTGAGCACCTGCACCTTTATGTATGTGTTGCAATCCTGAAACGTCATCGAAATAAGATAATGGAGGAGCAGATGGATTTCGACACCCTCCTGAAGTTCATTAATGAGCTCAGTTGCCACATTGACCTGGATGCCACACTCAGGGAAGCAGAAGCGTTGTGTGTATGTGCTGGTGAGAATGGCGCAGCTTCCATCCCGCCCGGAACTCCTCCTTCGTTGCCTCTTGACAATGAGAATAGCCTTTTGTATTCTCAACAGGACGAAGTATTGTAATGAGAAAATTTGTCACCTAATATTTTTTAGGATATAGATCGAGTAATACATTGTAAAAAGTCATCTCATCTTTCAGTATAGCACTAGTAAGTAAGACAACCAATTCTTCTTTGTCATCTCCTCTCCTGCCATTTATAGCACCATAAGGGGAATCTGATTAGCTGCGATGGCTCTGGTATAGCAGTGGGTAATACAACCTTGGCAAGAACTGCCAGAAGATATGCATCACAAATTATATGACTCGTGTGCCTTTAGGTTCGTTTTTCTCTTAACTGTCTAATCAAATCTTTCTATCTGAATGGTAGTTTTTGGTTCGCATTTGCCTTGGGTTGCCTCAGCCTGCAATGTATACCTGTGATGGTTGTGAGACTTGACATTTTCAATTCAGTGTTTGTTGTAAATTTCATGTTAAGCAACTTCTCCTTTCCATTGAATTGACTCTTCTTATTCTCTTTCATAATCCTTTTGAGTAATTAGTTTTGTATTTACCTTACTTCTTTAGCTTTATTATGTTATAAATATTTTACCATTAAGTCCAAAATTGTTGAAAACAGTGCTTTTAACTTGTTTTAGAAAACACACACACACACATACATATATAGCGTAAGTAAGTAAATTTCGTATTATTTTTGATACAAAAGGAACTGGTAGTTGATTCCCATAACCAATTGTCGACCCTAGGAAGGCTCATTGACAGGCAATGGAAGCCTAATTTTCCTTTTCCTGGGTTGAAGTACGCAAAAGCAGTTCGTAGACTAGAAAGATAAGATGCCACAGACCAATAATTGATGGACAATATTCTTTTGCTTTCATGTGCAGTAAGAGAAAGTTAAAAGAAAAGTTCCACTTCAAATGTCAAATTGTGTCCAAATCAATTTATACGAATCACAATTTATGTATAAACCTACACCATCAATCTGAAACACAAATTCTAAAATAATATATGTTTAAAAAGTCAAATCAAAACGATATATATGGTTTATTACTTGAGCTTCCCTGTGATGGGGATGGTGATAGAGAATCATTCAATGTCTTCCTGTAATGGGATGGTGATAAGAGAATCATTCAATATCTAGTCTCTGTTAAGAAGTTGGTGCCTGACAAAATTAATCATGGGACCATCTGGACTGCGTGTGGTCCTGCTCGCGCTTACAATTAGAGATACATACAAACCCACGTGTATATGACCTGATGCCTCTCTCGATATAGGTTGGTCATTGGACCAACTCTATCCCAATTTAAATTTAATTTTTTTAATAAATTCGAGTTTTATCGTAAAATTTAAGCATATTTATTTTTTTAAAGTATGTTCATTATTCTTTGGTATATTATGACCTCTCTATTTTAAAAATAGACTTATTATTACTTTCTTTAAAAATTAGAAGTTAAAAAGACTTTTTTTAATCCTTTATTATCATAACATGAGCACAATTGTATTCGTTGAATTTTTTTTTGCTTTATTTTGTTATGCCCTGTATTTTAAAATTAAAAATTATTTTAAATATATATTGCATTTTGACCTTTAATAAATAAAAAAGGAAATTTACTAAAATATCATTATCTTTATAATTGTATTTTATGAACATTAATATATGATAAAATTAAAAATATTTATGAAACAAATTTAAAAGAGGAAAAAATTTATTAAAGGTGTCATTTTTTCGTAATTTTCAATTCTAACTGTTCATTTATGAAAAAGGAAAAAGAGAGAGGTTTAGGAGGAGGGGCTGTATCGAATTAACATGAATGATCACTTTAGTTGGATAAGTTCTACTTTAAATATTGAAAAAATAGAAAAAGGTTTTGGTCTTTCGTATTTAAAATCAGTGGCATTTATCTCTCTCTCTCTCTCTCTATATATGTGTATTCGTTTTCTTTGGATGTTGCATTTGTTGTATCTAGGACGTAGATTCTGACTCTCTTTAGTTTCCTACGAAAACTAAGGAATCAGATTGAATAAGTACGGTAATTGGGAATAAAGATGTTACATTATTTAATTTTCACTTGCTCGTTTGTGCGAACAAGATAAAAATTTACAACTATATAATAAATTTCAAATTATTTTAATTTTTTACTCCTAATTCGGATATAATTTGAAATCAAAAATCATAAACAACAAATAAATAGTCTATTAAAAATAAATATTTATCTCACATTTATTTAATATTTTTTCATTCTTCTTTTTTCTTTATGTTTCATATTAGCTGAAACTTTCTATTTAATAATTTATATTATGAAATAAGTTTACTATGTTTTTTAATTTTATTCTTATAAGAAAAATCATACATATTGATTTAAAAATTAATAATTTATTCAATCATTAAAAATAATTTAAATTATTTATTTATCTAATATAAA
This sequence comes from Erythroxylum carthagenense, assembly GCA_026413575.1. Classification (NCBI taxonomy): domain Eukaryota; kingdom Viridiplantae; phylum Streptophyta; class Magnoliopsida; order Malpighiales; family Erythroxylaceae; genus Erythroxylum; species Erythroxylum carthagenense. The sequence continues at coordinate 64,189,094 of JANZLD010000007.1, read as the reverse complement.
ATTTTTATCAAACAAATAACTAAAAGGGTATTTTTGTTAAAAATGCAACATGTATAATTGTAATGATGTCATGTAATATAAAGGAAAAGTTTTTTTTTTTAATTCTAAACCCCTTTGATTGGCGGTAAAAGGAAGTAATAAGTTTATTTTTAAAATAGAGGGGGCATAATGATCAAAGGGATAAAATACAAGGGGTTAAATGTATTTTAACCTATTAAATTTCATTGCTTAAATAGGTTCATATTTAAATATTTTAAATTAAGTTTCAAGTAAAATATTTCGTTACTTAAATTTCGGATGCAATTTATTTTTTAATTTAATATATTAACTTTAGAAGAAATCTTTTTTTTTATAAAAGGGAAAAACTAGTACAAGCTATATAACAAAACGGGACAAAGAGATTCCCGATAAATCCTCAAGGAGGATTTGATGGCACTCGATGGGTGTAATAGTAAGAAAAGTCGCTCCGTCAGCCAATTGTCCAGCATAATGCGCAAGCCAGTCGACACATTGATTGTTCTCCTTATAAACAAGACGATGAACAACACTTCAGTTCTTAGAGAGCAACAGATGAATGTTCTGAATGATGGAGTTGAGAGCCTTGGATCGGCGAGCAGAAGAAGAAAGGATATCGAGCACTGTCTTTGAATCAATCTCCAATTCGATACTTCGAAAGTCCTGGGACAATGCTAGGGAGAGGCCAGTAAAGACCTCCGTAGCTCCGCTGTTATTACTGAGCACCGGCCAAACTTTTGAGTAAAGCTCTCAAGCCAATTATCGTCACTATCTCGAAGAAGAGCGTTGAAAGTATCCGAAGTCAGAGGATATCAATTTAATTCTGAATTGGTGGAACATCCATATTTAAAGAAGTCAAAATCAATCCACTGACAGAGACCTTCGTTTCACTATTATCCATGCAAAGCCTCCAAAGCTTTATACGGCTAGTTTCCCTACAGCCATTGCAGTTAAGAGGAACTGATTAATTTCCAAGTTAGGACCATTAACTGGTGGGTGGACTATATATATATGTATGATCCTGATGCTGGATTTGAGTCATGAGTGGCGATACTTCGCAGAGACCTTGTTCGAATGTAGGTGGCAAAAGCTAGCTAGCTAGCTGGACCCAAGGTGTAGGATGGTTCCAGGAGGAAGAGCACGTGACGGTCGGTCGGTTGGATGGCTCTGACCAAGCCCTGTTGAAGCTGCCAGTGACAGTGGCACTTATAGGTAACCAAGAATTGAGAGGACAAAACTGGGTGATATATGAATGTATATGCTTTCGTAAGAACCGAGCAATAAACAAAGGCTAGCATCTAAAAAGTGAGGAGACAGACACCTCACGAGGTTGTCTTCTTCTCATTCTTTTTATCTTTTCTTCTTTCTTTCTTTCTTTCAAGGTTTCGTAAGAGCCAAGCATGAACAATACAAGGTTGTACACAGGGAACGTGTCTTCTGCTTCAACCTTTCCTTGTTTGTATGAACATAATTTAAATTATTTAATTATAATTTTGTAGATTAATAAATATTGTTTTTTTAAATATTTTTTGGTCTATTACATTATTTGTTTTGAATGAAAGACATGTTATAAAGTTATCAAAATTATCGATATGATGTCTTATAAGTAATATTCATTAAAAAAACATTGACCCTTAAACTTAGTTACTGAATTAAATGGTTACTCTTTAAAAAAAAATCTTTTCATTTATTTATTTCATTCTGGCCTATAAATTAAAGTTTAATAAAATTGGAAACAAATGATTGTGATAAAATTTAATGATTAAAAAATCTAACTTATTAGATCGGTTCAATCGTAAAAATTGATAAATTTGTTAATTAATTATCAAATTTTTATTAATTACTAAGTTTTTATAAACTAAAATAAATAGATAAATTTTATTTAACAATATTTTTCTTAATTAAATTTTAAATTCTTTAATAAGTAAAATAATCTCTTTCAATTATACTTTAAATTTCTTAATTTTATTAAATTTTTAGTTGATTTTATAAGAATTTTAAATATTAAATAGTTTATCTCATTTATTTAATTTTTCAAATATTTTAGACGATATTAAATTTGAATTTAATACGAAACTGTGAGTGAACAACAAAAGTCCGTTATCAAAATAATTCAGATAATCTGTTCAATTAAATTTCATTCCCATATTTTTATAAAAGTCATACAAATATAAGGAGAAATTTGAATAAAATAAAGCCCTTATAGGATTTGATGTACCTAAAAAGTTTTTTTAAAGCTTACAAAGGATAATAAAATAAACAAAACTCATATAACTTAAACTATAAACACTTTATTAACATAATATTCTGCGGTACAAAATTCTTTACTTATTTTAGAGCATAAGATTTATAATAATCGTTAAAAGCTCCTGAAGTATATACAAGTTTACGCCGAATAAAATTGTTAGAAAAGTTAGGCTATTAATACACTGATTTCTTTTCCTATATATGTGCTAAAATTATACTTCCCATGTTTAATGGATTAAATCACGAGTAACTGCTATTAAAAAGTTATGTTTAGATAAAATTATAATAGAAGAAAAAATAACGTTAATCATCTTTAATAAATCCACGATGCTATATCCATGGGTTGTTGGATCTTTTGGGCCCCACGTGTAGAAGTTGAAAGATATTCAAATCCTACTCTCTTTAGGGATCGCGTGTAGTACAATCTCATCAAAATTAGCAACCTCTCGTTAGGGAGAGAACTACGGTTTTAATCATATTTTAAAATATTGATCTCAATCAAAAGTATAAACATAAATGAGTTTAATTTATTTTAATTCAAGCTTTTTGTCATAATAATATTTATTTAATTTATTTTAAAATTAAAATCCAATTTAATTTCCCATTTAAAATACCACATTTTTCAAGTATAATTTTATAACCAATTTATATAATTAAATTATCTTAGAATGAAGTTAATATATTAATGAAACTTTAAATTATATTATTTGAAAACTCTTTTTAAAAATTAACTATTACGGAATCTTATTTTTATTTTATTAAAATTAATAAATTTGTAGTAATTAAATAATAATTAAGTAATGATTTAAATATTTAAACTATATTTTTAAGAAATCCGATTTTTTAATTGGAAATACTCTTTTTTGTAAGATTCCTATAACTAAGCCAACAAAGTGGAGGAGAGAGTACAGACCAAAGCTGGGTCGGCCAAAGCAGAGACATCAAAGCAAATGTTGCCTACCCTTTGTCTCCTCAACCCCACTCCCTTCTCTGTTCTATGTCCCCACCACTACTTCCTACTCCTAACTACACCCTCCTCAAATCTCTCCCTACTCCGCATTATATATGATATTCTACTTTACTTGATTGTTTCTCGTGTTATATTTGAGATTTGTTCTTATTTTTGATTGGTTGTTGTTGGATAACTTGAATGGAGCTTCAACTGGAGCTAGCTCTTTCAACCCTCAGTAATGTCAGTCCCGTTAAGGGTCTGCTCGATCCTCTACCCTTGTTTGAGAGAAGCAGTAGTTGTTGCATTGGTGATGATGATCATAGCAGAAGTAGAAAACGTAGTTTTGGTGATGCTTTCAAGGACTTCAGGGACGTTCCAAGAACCCTGCCTCTGTTTCTCTGGGATAAGCAACTTAACGACGATGAAGATGATAATGACCCCCTTAACAAGTACTTTAACCATTTCCCTCTGTTTTTCTTTTCTAAAGGAATAATCTTTGGAGTTGGTTTAGAAAAGCTGGTAATTTTGAGGCGTTGAGTGAACAGGTTCGATGATGATGATAAAGGAGAGGGAATTGTTGCGTGGCCACCGATTAAGCTCCGGCGAAAGAAGTTCTATCACAGCCAATCCAAGAATAACCGAACAGAGGGTAATGGCTGCATTGATTGTCGAAGCGGATCGTCAAGTTCGAAGTACGTGAAGGTCAAGATGGAAGGACAAGCTATAGGAAGGAAAATTAACCTTGGCCTCTACTGTTCCTTGACGACGATTAAGCAAGCCTTGTTTCGCATGTTTGATTTACGTAAATTATTTTTTTTGGAAAAATTGATATACGTAAATATTACCTGCAACTGCGTTGTTATGTGCAGTTCTGAATCGAGTTTGTCTGTAGTTATTCGACTCTGACTTGTTTCTTTTTGCTCTGTTTATGAAACAGGACATGAAAAGTGGAGCAGCTATGAAATAGTTTTCCAAGACACAGAGGGTGATTGGCTAATTGCTGAAGATGTTCCTTGGAGGTAACTAAAAAAGAGTTCCGTTCTTCAATTTTCAGGAAATGAAAATGAGCAAAACCCACGTGAGATTGGACTTGCTTCATTTTACTGATCCTGGAAAGGATATAAAAGAAGGCATGAATTTTCATTGATGGAAGACGTTAAACTTTTGCAGGAGTTTCCTCAGCTCAGTTCAGAGACTTAAACTGGTGAAAAAATAGCAGCTGATGATTAATTTTTGGGAAATGGTGAAGAGCAAAAGCTTGTTTATTATTTCAAAAACTTCTTCAAACAAAGCACTGTCTGATGTAGAATCAATTCTTAGTTATTGGAAAGAATTGTACACTTTGCTTCTTAATAGCTTTCCTAATTATTGTCTATAGACTTTTTATGATATGAATACTCATAAGAACAAGGATTTAAATTACGAAATGAAATCGTAATTATGGTCTGGATTCGTAAAGGATATAAATATGTTTCCATCTCCAAAATTTAAGTATCTAATCATGAAGCTCTGCTTCTCCTCCTTTGAATTCCCTGTAGATTTACCTTATCTGGCAGCCTGCAACCATGCTCATGGCCCCTATTTTGCAGGTTATTTGCTTAGTTTCAGGTAAATTCTAAAGGTACCGGTTACAGCAGGATCAGAAAAATTACCAACTTCGATGTCAGGTTGGAGCTAAAAGATGGGCCCAAGAAATAGTCCAAAACTGCCTGAAACCAGACACTGGCCCGATAACCCTCCCTGAAACGTGACAGGGGCCTGATAACCCTCCAGCTCCAACAATTCTTCAGACTACCGACAGGGCATTTCACACATATTTTTCCCTGAAAAGGAAAGTTTGTACAGAAAACGCCATCGCCACTAAGTTGGTTGCATCGTCGAATCAGGAAAACAAACGGAATGGACAGTTTCAATGTATTTTCAGTTTGATCTATGTCAAAAGTTTCCATCTTTTCTCCGTTTTTTCTTGTTTTTCTGGATTAAGTACATAAAACTTTGAAGTTACTGAAATTGATCGTGCTCATCTAAACCCTCTTAATACTTTTTTGGGGGACAGAAGAATATATTCTGACAAGGATAGTACTGAGAACTGAAACTCAACAGGGAACTCGAAACTGCTCGGAACCTTCCTGATGGTGGATTGGAGATGCCAGTCCAAGATCTTCTTTGTTACTACTCTTCTTAGTATTCAAACTTGGAATGGAGCACTCAACTCACGTTATTAATATTTTATTATTATGACCCCCAGAAAAGGAAATTGGTCCCAGATTATGAATATGCAGTCCACTTCCAGGACCAAGAAATTAATGGTTTTTTGAATGAAAATTAAAAAAAAAACATGCAAGTGCAATTTGTACTACACAAATGACAAAATACCTTAGACACGTACAAAACCAAATAGACACTCCGCCTGACTTTGACGTATGATTTAAATACATACCTCCAAACTCCAATAGCTTACGTGAAGGATACGTTCGTTCGTGAAATTATGATTCGACTGTAGATCACGCATGGCGCCATGTCAGTTCGGAATTTGGGTCCTTATAGATTGCTGAAAACGACACCGTTTAGATGTGAAAAATCAGATCAAACTTCAAATTTTTTTTTTTTTTGCATTTTGAAATTCAAGATTACAACAGAATAACAGAATATAGAAGCGAATATAATATTTTGAAACGTTTAAGTTGAAATTTAATATTTTTAGCTCATTTAAAATATTAAAATTTAAATAGTCTAAACATCACATCAATATTAAGGTGACATTATTTTTTATTTTTAAAATAAAAGATAAGCTCATTATTTAAAATGTATAAATGGGAATCTCATTGTTATGGGATAATTAAAACTTATTTCCTAAATAATAGCTATCGTTGCCATGTAGTTATGGGAGCCGCATTTTGATTAATTTTAAAAAATTAATTATGCAACGCCGACATGATATTTAAAGAGAGAGTTAATTCTGTCAAATTTTCGTTTATTCAAGATATGTTCTAAAACGTTGGTGTTCAATTTTAACATTTTAAAATGTTAAGATTCAAGTTGTATTTTATTGCAAACGTTGAGATTAAAAATACATTTTGTGTCTTATGTTTTATACTTATATGTAATTCAAAATCCAATCATTATAAATTTGATTTTATTAATTTTAAGTCAAACTAAATCAGACTTAAATTATTATTGTAATATTTTTGTAAAATACTATGATATAAATATTATAATATTGCAATCAATCTTCATTTTACTTTTAAGAAAGATAAATTAATGTTGTTTTGTTACCATCATCGTCGTCGTTGTCGTCACGCCCAATTTGAAGTTCCGCAAAAAATCAAAATTTTAAGAGGTCTAATAGTACGCAGCCTTATTCCTACATAAATAAAGAGGTTATTTCTGATAGACTCACATGTAAATATGATAATAGAAAAGTGATATAGGTTAAAAAAGCAAATAAGGAAAACTAGCATATTAAATAATTATATAAATAAAATTACAATAAATACATAAATAAATAAAATAAAATATGACTCGACTTTTAAAAATAAAATATATTTTGTCTAAACCCTAAGCTGTAAATCAATAAACTCTCAAACAATTTTCACAAATGTCTTAAAGATATTATTTGAAAAATACATTAAATAGGAAAACATATACCAAAAGAACTCAAAATATTCAAACTCAAAAGAAATTCAAAATATATAATACTAACTTGCCCTTTTTTTTTCTTTTAAGAAATTTTTGGGATGCTAAAGTCCCAATTTTGTATGATCTTGAAGCTCAACCTACACAATTTGTCCATTATTAACGTTTATTCTCAGCCAGTGTCCTAATTTGTGATTTTTAATTATTAATAATACAAAAGCAAGTTGACTAAAGGTAACAACTTCACGTGGAAGCTACTTGGGTTTTGGATGCACATTGTCAATCCTACTTCTTTAAGGTATTAATTAATTTATTTGGGGATGTTTGTAAGTAACTTAAATATTTTTTAAATATCAACTTAACTAATATATAATATTCAAACTATTTATCAGCCAGACTTTTACTTAATCGTTGAAATTTTTTATACGTAAAATTTAATATTAACTTAAATTTAATAGTTTATATAAATTTTTAGAATTAATCTATACTAATTAAATTAAATTAAATAACTTAAAATAAATTAAAATATGATTAATCTATGCAAAATTAAATTAAATAAACAATCATCATCATTATCATCATCGTCACATTCAGTTCAAAATAATAGATTGAGATTTAGGGAAGTCTGATAGTACGCAACCTTACTTCTATATAATAAAGAGATTGTTTTTTATAGATTCACATGGAGGTGTGACAAAAAAAAAAGATTAAAAAAAGTAAAAATAGCAGGCTACAGAATAATGTAAATAAATACATAAATAAATATAAATATAAATAAAATATAACTTAAATTTTAAAAATAAAAATGTTTTAAAACTAAAATATAATAAAATATATTATTTCTTTACTTATAGGAAAGCATTTAATCAAAATAATCATTTAATTTAAACGGTCTAGTGGTGAGTCACGTATTTAGAAAGTACGTGTCTTTATGCTCTCATTTTAAGACAAAAACATTAATTAAATGAAAAAAAGAGATGTGATTAGAACCTTTTTCTTTTTTTTTTTAAAGCGTGTGGCGTGGAGTTGTCGCAAGCGATAAGAAAATTCCGACATCTCACAAGACGATATACTCAAAAATCACGCGAGAAAATGCGACACCTATCTGTCTGTCTATCTATCTATCTAAGAAGTCTTTTTAAGACTTCTCTCACACTCGTTACTTTTATCAATATCCGTTGAATAGACGTCTCTCTCTCAGTGCTCGAGTATGCTTTTCGATTGTACTCGCGACTACCAGCCTTCTGCTCCCCTGCCTGTTTGTTGTACGTGCCCACTCTCGTCCGGAATTGACTTTGCACTTTGCGTGAATATTTGTCGCCACACACTTGTCTTATCACTCTCATGTCAAATTAATCAATTTCATTATGGATTAATAATAGTTTGGGATATTATATCATAGAAGATATATTATATTTAAGTTTAATTAAATTTTCTAAAACTTATTTCTTAAAAATACCTTAATTTTTGATTATTTTATTAAAAATAAGAGAAAATCAAACATGACATAAAAATCAATACTTGTGCCAATAAAATGTTGTTGACATAATAATTCACATGTCGTCTGGATTAATTAAATATGATTAAAATAAATAATTTATTATAATTATATTAAAATTTTAATTGGTTAATTTTAAAAGTTATATTGAGTTATCGTATTAGTAGCATTTTATTAATTCAATTATAATATTCATGTCATGTATAACTAAATGTTACTTTTTAGCAGGATTGTAAAAAATTAAAATTTTGTATAGTTGTTATAAATTTCATATCTTTTTTTACCATTAATTAAATGTTTTTAAAAAATAAATTTTACTAACAAATAACTTAATTTTTAAGTGATAAATTTGACTTTAGTAAATCCAAAATGAACTTTTAATACAAAACTCAACAATCAATTTAACATAAAACATTGAATTTAAGACCTTAAATACCATTTTGTTGTTTTATAGGGAAAAAAAAGGGCAAACCAAAATATGCATAATTATGACATCATGATTACCTAATCTAGTCAAACCAACTCCTTCCCATTTACCCGCTTCAAGCCAGCCAATAAGAAGTTGTTGAGTGAAAGATTAGATTAACTATTATCCCATTTTCAGTAATTTCAATGATTATTTAATACTAATCTCGTCATAGATGGCTTGTGATTGGATATTTCTTATAAGATAAGAGATTAATCATGCATTATCACCTTTACTTTTAAACATGCTTTACTTACTGTGGTATTGTCTTCTACATAGAAACGTTGAAAGTAAAAGAAGTCAACAAATGGTAGCAGAACACGTCGTATCAGTTTAGACTTTCATACTTCAAACATGGACATACTATTAGTGGTTATTCGCTCGTCTCGATCTACAAATACAAATACAAGGAACCAAAAATTAATAACTATAACGGATAAGGCTGTTATTTCATGCGTGTCTATAAAATCAACCTTTCTATTAATTATGAATAAGGCTATATATTTTTAAATATTTTCAAATATTGCATATTAATGAAATTTATATTAAAATATTGTAATTAGTAGAAAAATATGCGTAATTATAAAGAGTTTTCTTTGTAATATTTAAAAAATATAAACTTGTTCACACTTTTACCTCGTCCTATTGTTGTTTTACGTAAGTTTTGTTTTACTTATGATAATAAACAGAGTAATTTGGGTTTCACCGGATTGAATTGGAAGTAGATTCTATAGCGGTGAGCAATATCATCTCTTTCTTAAAAAATCGCTCGAGAGCTCTCAATCTCATTATAATAGGTATCTTGAAACTGGTTATGCAGAATTGGACACTTATTTATCGTCGTATATATTAAGAGAGCAACAGATGTACTGACTGACTTGTTATTTATATCAAACATTTTGATATAGAAATCATTTATTTAGATACTACACCTATTGAATACCACATTATTCTATTAGAGGATATTTAAGAGATATGGTTTTTCCATACTCTTTTGTAATTTATATTGTTAAATTTCTTTTTAATAAAAAAAAACAGAGTAACTATACATGGAAATTCCCGCAAATCCTGCCGGAAATAAATTGATATAACAGCGTATTAATAACGACAATAAGGAGACGCACTTATCACCCTGTCATCACGCACGTATCAAATCAGTCATATATGTCAACGTACTTATTACTACGCAACTTATTATTCCAATCCATCTCGTCTCGTCTCGCTCACGGGTATTTAATTCTCTCTCTTTGCCTCACTCGCAAATCCCTAATGCTTTCCTCTTCCTCTTCTCCTATAAATACTTACCAGAAGGAGCTTAGAGAGAGAGACGGAAACGAGTTAGAGAGAGAAAGTCGAAGACGAAAGTAACTGGAAACGACCTCGTTCCTTTCGCTTCTTGAGAGAATTCTCCGATCTGTGACTCTGGTGCTCTTTCATTTACGTCTCTATTGTTGATTTTTTTGACTGTTTAATTTTGTTTTTTTTTCCAAAATTCGAGAATCTTCTGAGACTTTTTGTTCCAGTAATATGTTTGGTTTATGTTAGTTTCTGTGTGCTTTGTTTGCCAGGAATTTTTTGAGTTTGATCTGTGAAGGTTTAGATCTCTGAGTTTGATTTTTGTAGAATTTTTCTATTTTTTTTGCTCATGTTTTGGCAGGTGTTTACATATAAAAGAATTGGAACATGTCTTCGCTTAGCAGAGAGCTCGTGTTCTTGATACTTCAATTTCTTGATGAAGAGAAATTTAAAGAGACTGTTCATAAGTATGCTTCTTTAACTTGCTGCCTGTCATTTTTTGTTGTATTATTTTGTTTTTTACGATTTATAGTATGGTGTTGTTATTTATTTATTTTTGGGTTTAATTTTGGTGTCGAGATTGGAGCAAGAGTCAGGGTTTTTCTTCAACATGCGGTACTTTGAGGATATGGTGACAAATGGGGAGTGGGATGAGGTGGAGAAGTATTTGTCAGGGTTTACAAAGGTTGACGACAATAGATACTCCATGAAGATTTTCTTTGAGATTCGGAAGCAGAAGTATCTTGAAGCTTTAGACAAGTTTGTTCATTTTACCACCCCTTTTAGATGCATTTCCTTCAATGTAATTTAGCAATGAAAAAGATTGATTCTTGGTTGATATATATATATATATATATATATATATATAATCGAACAATTCTTGACATGATGTTTTACTAATCTTAATTGGAATTTTGAAAAATTGAACTCCAGGAGAGATCGT
>JANZLD010000007.1:64163013-64177941 GCA_026413575.1 Erythroxylum carthagenense | reverse complement strand
AACTCCAGGAGAGATCGTGCTAAAGCTGTGGATATATTAGTGAAAGACTTGAAAGTATTTGCGGCATTTAATGAAGAGCTTTTTAAAGAAATCACGCAACTCTTGACACTGGAGAACTTTAGGTATGTGATTTTTTTCATAAAATTTATATTGTATATTGTACTTAAGTTGCTGAAATTTTAATTGTGTACACTCTTTTTATGATCGAGTACATCACTTCTCATGCTTATAAGTTTATCTGCAGAGAAAATGAACAGCTGTCAAAGTATGGAGATACCAAGTCTGCTAGGGGTATAATGCTTGGTGAACTGAAAAAGTTGATAGAGGCTAATCCTCTTTTTCGCGATAAGCTTCAGTTCCCAACGCTAAAAAATTCAAGATTGCGAACGCTAATTAATCAAAGGTCCTTATGAAATTCTGGGTCTTGCTTATCTGTTTATGATTCTAAATTTGATGCTTCAGTTCATTTTTTGATGTTACTCAAACTGAAATGCAGTTTAAATTGGCAACACCAACTTTGTAAAAACCCAAGATCTAATCCAGATATAAAGACTCTGTTTGTGGACCACAGCTGTGGACAGCCAAATGGGGCCCGAGCCCCTTCTCCTGTAACTAATCCTTTAATGAGTGCTGTGCCCAAGGGAGGGTTTCCGCCATTGACTGCACATGTTGTAAGTGATTTAGAGAGGAATGCTTTGTATTATAGGCCATGACAGGTTTTGCTAAACTTTTTTATTGTCTATGGTGTCTGTTTATAGCCATTTCAATCCACACCTGCTGCTCTTCCTACATCTCTTGCTGGATGGATGGCCAACCCATCTCCCGTTCCTCACCCTTCAGCTTCTGTTGGGGCGATGGGCTTGACTGCGCCTAACAATGCAGGTAGACATAATTAAGTCCTTTTGGATCAGTTCTTTATTATCAGTTTCAAGGACTCTTATCAAACTGGACGGATTAAGTCTCTCCAGTTATGAATTTTCTCATTTATGTGATACAAATTCTAGAAAGACTTCTTGAAGGCCAATTCCGCTTGCTTATGTGGAGATGAAGGAGAAAATGTCTGTGTTGTTTATCTTTGTGTAAGGAAGAACTAGATTGACAACAAAGCACTAAAACACATTAACTAAACTCCAAACTTGGTAGTGAAAAGGTGTGAACGATTTTTCCAGATGGAATATGATAATGAGATGCTAGTGTGCCATAACAAATTCTAATGCCTTAATGCCTTATAACTTGCAGAAACTTCATTAAGAGCGGTTGATGACTGTTTATTGTCTTCTATAATTTTGAATTTCCTGCGTCATATGAATTTGTGAATTGTTTGCTTATGATTTTTTTTGTTGTCAATGTTAATATTACAGCAGCAATATTAAAGCGCCCTAGGACACCTCCTACAAATAATCCTGCTATGGACTACCAAACAGCAGACTCAGAACATGTTTTGAAGAGACCAAGGCCTTTTGGCATGTCAGATGAGGTCTAAAATGATTGCATCCCATCCTTTCGTTTTCCAGTTTTTCCCCCTCTTTTGGGTCTCATGAACGTGGTGTGAATCTTTTTCCATTTTGGCAAACTGGATGACTTACAGTTCTACTTATTGTGATTTGACAATTAAGTAGGAGTTCTTTCTGTTTTTGGCTTACAGCCAGACTTGAAATTTTTTTTCTTAGGTATTTCCTTTTAACGTATTTTCATAGTTCGAAGATTTCAGTACTTTGACTTGTAGCCTAAAACACTCTTGGTAGTGCAAGTGCCTGTCTTTGATTGTTATCTCAGTGGAAAAAGGACTATTCGCTTGGGTTTTCCTGCCTAGGAGGGGCATTTGGATTTTGTTGTGAGCCAATTGCATTGCCTTAACTACATGAAAGTCTGTATACATTATTTTCGGTTTCATTCCAATCAGACCACTAGAGCCTGATTACTGTATTTGAATTCTTTCTCCATCTAATTGAATCTTGATGTTTTTCATTTCATACCCTGGGACTTGCTCAACGTCACCTTACCAGAGGGTCCAAGAATTGAGCTCACTTAATTGCTTATTGTGTTGTATCAGGTCAATACTCTCCCGGTAAATATTCTGCCCATTGCATACCCAAGCCCAAGCCACGGACAGAGTTCTTACTCTTCTGATGACTTGCCAAAGACTCTGGTTATGACCTTAAATCAAGGTTCGGCAGTGAAGAGTATGGATTTCCATCCAACACAACAAATTCTCCTACTGGGTAAGTCAATGTTGCATCATCAACAAAATTTATTTACATACTTGTTTTCTGTGCATGACCCTGCATATTTATTTCTATTTTGTGAGAGATGAGTAAATATATGTACGTACTCTTTTGCAGTTGGAACGAACATGGGTGATGTCATGGTATGGGAGTTGGGTAGTAGGGAGAGGATTGCTTCTAAAAGTTTTAAGGTTTGGGACCTTGGTACCTGGTCAATGGCATTACAGGTTAGTGAATTTAAAATCCGTAACAATTTTATGAAAAGTCAGGATTAGTTTGGTTTGGAGTTTCAATGTCATTTGGTTGCCCTTATCTTACTCATTTCACTTTCTCTACAGGCATCTCTAGCCAATGATTATACAGCCTCAGTGAACCGTGTAATGTGGAGTCCTGATGGAAATCTTTTCGGTATTTCTGTCATACAGTCTTGATTTTACTTTTGCACTCAACAGAGAGCCTTCAAAATAGTAATTTGGCCTTATAGCTTGATATATCGCCTCTTCCTGTTTCAGGTGTTGCATATTCTAAACACATTGTCCACATATATTCCTATCATGGTGGGGATGATATAAGAAACCATCTTGAGGTTTGTGTGAAGTTTGACTGTTGGTCTAATCCGTCGTAACTGCAATGATTATGTTGAACCTTCTTGTAATTAATGTTGGTACTTGAGGCTTAGGTTTTCTATGATATTTAATTCATTTTTCAGATTGAGGCTCATGTTGGCAGTGTTAATGATCTTGCATTCTCTTATCCAAACAAACAACTTTGTGTTATCACTTGTGGGGAGGACAGACTCATTAAGGTTGATTCTATTATTACTGAATTGATGATTATTCCTGAGAAGTATAGTACTCATAAACAGTTCAAAATTGCTCAGGTGTGGGATGCAGTTACTGGTAACAAGCAGTTTACTTTTGAGGGGCATGAAGCGCCCGTTTATTCTGTGCGTCCACATCACAAGGAGAATATACAGGTAATTCATTCTAGTTTCTACCCTTTTTCCTCCTGATTATATGGATAGTTTTGCATGAAGAAAAGGAAGTTGGCAATCTGTTTTAAAATTGAATTAAAGTTAGGTCTGTTATGATTACTTCAGTCAGTGGCCATAAGTAGATTGATTTTGTTATTTCCTTATGGTTCCAGTTAGCATCAGAGTATGTTAAAATTATTTTCTTGTGCAAGCCTTTAGTTGAAACATTTCTTATCTCTATTTCCCGAAATGAATTTCTTTCGTATCGATTGCTGCCACCCTCGTGCCCTTTATCGAAATATTTACTTATCAAGCGTTCTGGTAGAATTTGGTTTCTTAAACACTAGCGTATATTATGTTTAATTCCTTTACGATAGGTTGAAAGATGTACTTTTTTCTTTGTGTTCTTTCCTGTTGACTCTGGATTTTACTCTTTTATTTTTGGTATTGGTAGTTGACATTTGGTGTCTAGTAGCCTTGATATCTTAAATCACTACTTGTAAGAGTTCCTCACGTCTCTCCCTTTCTCATCTCTTTATTTGCTGTTCTCTTTTCTTGTTCCCAGTTTGTTTTTTCAACAGCTACTGATGGAAAGATAAAGGCATGGTTGTATGACAATGCGGGCTCAAGAGTTGACTATGATGCTCCTGGCCATTCATCCACCATGATGGCTTACAGTGCTGATGGAACAAGGTCCATGGATGATTCATGCTTAACATTTTTTTTTATGTTGATAGGGATGTCAATATGTTCTATCTTGTCTTTTTTTGACATTTTATTATCTGCAATTTTAGGTTATTTTCTTGTGGCACTAACAAAGAAGGGGAGTCATACTTGGTTGAATGGAATGAAAGTGAAGGAGCGGTGAAGCGTACCTATAATGGTCTTGGGAAGAGATCTGTAGGGGTTGTCCAATTTGATACCACCAAAAATAGGTTCTTGGCTGTTGGTGACGAGTTCATGGTTAAATTGTGGGACATGGACAACCTCAACCTATTAACAAGTATTGATGCAGAGGGTGGATTGCCGGTAAATCTTTGTTGGGCCTTATCCATTAATCTGATAGACTTTCTCCCCAGCTCCTAATTTGATCGTTATGAGTTTGCAGGCTTCTCCTTGTATTAGATTTAACAAGGAAGGGATACTGTTAGCTGTCTCAACAAATGAAAATAGTGTCAAAGTTCTAGCAAATTCAGATGGGATAAGGCTGCTTAGAACAGTGGAAAATCGTACCTCTGATGCTTCCAGAGCTGCTTCTGCAGCTCTTGTGAAGGTATAAGTACTTGTAGACATGGGCATTTTTTTTTGCTATGCATATGTTTCAAATTTTAAATATTTTTTCTCCCGCTGATTTAGTGCCTCCTTTCTTACTCGAAATCACTTCTTGATACCTGAATGAATGCAGGCCCCACCAATTGGTAATTTTACACCTGTCAATGCAACTATGATGGGGGATCGAGCTGCTTCTGTTTCTCCCATAGTTGGAATGGTAAGTGTTGGCTTTTTGACCAGAGAATCAACTTCACAGTTCTTAACTTTGGATATTTAAGAATTTTTAGCAGCTGTTGGAGCTGCTATTTACATGTCTAAATGGGGAAACCCGCTTCTTCCCAATTATTTGAGGTTGTGACTTCTGTTTTAAATTTCTTCAGAATAGTGATGGTCGGGGTTTGGTTGATGTGAAACCTAGAATTGTTGATGAATCTGTGGAGAAGTCCAGGATCTGGAAGTTGACAGAGATTAATGAACCATCACAGTGCCGCTCTTTGAAGCTTCCAGATAATTTGACAGCCATGAGGGTACTTTCTGTTTGGCAACTTTGTTAGATATGTCAAGCATTGCTCTACTGTTGCATGCAAATAATATATGGGTGTTAGGGAAGTGATAAAAGTCATTACTATTATTGGCATGGTTTTGTTTTTATGCTTCTGTTGGTTATGGATGATTTTTTTCTTCCATCCAAGATTATCTAGCATGCAATGATGAAAATTTCTTTTCAGGTTACTCGACTTATTTATACAAACTCAGGACTTGCTATATTGGCATTAGCATCAAATGCAGTACACAAGCTCTGGAAATGGCAGAGAACTACAAAGGTATTCTTTTCTTCTATTAAGTTTTGTCTCTAAAAGTTTTATATTAGTGCTTGAATTTTAAAATTCTCTTGATTATCAAAAAACCTACAGGCCACGGCTTCTGCAGTACCACAATTATGGCAGCCTTCTAGTGGAATACTGATGACTAATGATATAAGTGACAATAACCCTGAAGGTGCTGTTCCATGCTTTGCACTCTCAAAGAATGATTCATATGTAATGTCAGCTTCAGGAGGGAAAATTTCCCTTTTCAATATGATGACATTTAAGGTAAGTTGTCTGTTCCAGTTTCTTTCCTTAGAAATATTCCTTTGGTACCTTTAGTTTTCAATCTATAAGAGCGTACTTATGCAGGAATTTCAACATTGAAATTGCCTATGAAGCTTACTTATTGTTACGTTCTTTCAGTGAAAACGACTACATTTAAGTGATAGCATTTAATCCTCTTTTCAGAAGTTACATGTTATTGTGATTATGCCAAAATGAGATGTATTTGTTTTACGTCATCATCCTAAATTCATCGACAAGAAAAAGTTAATCTTGGGGAAATTACAAGCTTATGTGTAATTCTGGTCATCTTCTCAACCACAATATGCTCTTACCATATATACCTTTTTTTTTACATGTTTCCGTGCTTTCTCTATTGTAGACGATGACAACATTCATGCCCCCACCACCAGCAGCGACTTTTCTTGCATTTCATCCTCAAGACAATAACATCATTGCTATTGGCATGGAGGATTCCTCAATCCAAATCTATAATGTTCGCGTTGACGAGGTATTACTGGGATGAGCTGAACATTGAACTTTTATTTGTCGTGGAGAAGTTAGAGCTAATGTTTTCCATGCTGCAAATTCCAGGTTAAAACAAAGTTGAAGGGCCACCAGAAAAGAATCACTGGCCTTGCCTTCTCTCACACACTGAACGTGCTTGTGTCTTCAGGAGCTGACTCACAGGTTAGTAGTGTATGCCATAGTGTCCTAAAAGAAGCAAACTAAAAAGTTTGCAGTAAATAGGCGCAGAATTTTCTAGGAATTATGTACTCCATATTTTACTTTTTCGTATTACTAATGTTAGACTAATATTATTATGATATGGATCATATATAGGAAATATCCTGTATTAGCGAGTATTATTTTGGAATATTAGTATCAGCTTAAGTTGCCTACTGTTAAAGATAGAAGGGCTAAACTTAGTCAATAACATGTCATTGTATTTTCTCTTCTTCTCTTCTATGATTAGCTGCCGAGTTTTTTGTTGCTTTGTTCTTTAGATCATTTTTCATTTGATTTTGGACTGGACGTCCCTTTTGAACAAAATTATATCCAAAACTTGTCTCTTTACTTGCAGCTACATAGCATGGTTTTTAATATATTGATTATTTGGCTCTCCTACTACAGAACAGAGTTCTTTGCTATCTCAATATGTTCTTTCTCAATTGTGCACTTCATATATGGGAGGAAGAAAGTCATCTCATTTTGGTTAATGATTCTTGTTATCTTTTTCCAACTACACAGTTGTGTGTTTGGAGCACTGATGGATGGGAGAAACAGGCTAGCAAGTTCTTGCAGGTTCCGGCTGGACAATCTGCATCTTCTCTTGCTGATACGCGTGTTCAATTTCACTCTGACCAAATACACTTGCTGGCGGTTCATGAAACGCAGATAGCTATATATGAAGCACCAAAACTAGAACGCCCGAAACAGGTATGTAATGGCATTTGTTTTCCAAAGTTTACTGTTGTAGTTCCTTACATTTATGTTGTTACCTGTGAGCTGGGGAGCATTGATTGGACTTTTATCATTCTTTAGGTTTTTATCTTTGAACACGGTGTTTTGCATATAGCTTGCAAGAGCACATGATTTTATGCTCTTTTCTTTCTTCTTGGATTTATCTTTGTTTTGGAGTGGCCTGACTTTGCATTTATAATTTACTAAACAGTGGCTCCCTCGGGAAGTAATTGGCCCTAGGGAAGCAAGTGGTCCAATTACGCATGCTACATACTCCTGTGATAGCCAGTCGATCTATGTTAGCTTTGAAGATGGAAGTCTAGGTGTGCTTACAGCGTCAACTCTTACATTGAGATGCAGAATAAACCCTAATGCATACCTACCTCCCAGTCCTAGGTGAGTTTCTCTTCCCCCTTGTGTTTCTTTCTCCCGTTCTTTTACCTACTATTATTCAAAGAAAGTTGTCCTCTTGGTGCATCTGACCTTGGTTTTCACATCTTAAGGGTATATCCTTTGGTCATTGCTGCACATCCATCAGAGCCTAATCAGTTTGCGTTAGGACTGACTGATGGTGGAGTGTATGTGCTTGAGCCATTGGAATCAGAAGGACAATGGGGAACTTCCCCTCCAGTTGAAAATGGTGCTGGCCCGAGTACTGCTTCCGCCACAGGTGCTTCTGAACAAGCTCAAAGGTGACAACAACACGAGCAGGCTTTCACTAGATAAATCCACATCTGTATGTTCCTTCCTTGTGGTCCCTCTCCTTGAACCTGCCATTTCGTGATTTTCAAGGGGGAAGTTGCAGAAATTAGGTGTCGTAGATTAGTCATCCAGCTGAGTGCAGTCAAGTTGTGTCCGAAAGTGGCAGCAAACTCTTTTAACATCCAAGGAACTGGTGTTCTGTTGGTGCCTATCTTAGAAAAAAGATTGGAGAAGCAGGAATTATAGTGTAAATTAAGGATTAAAAGGAATGGCTGGTAGTCTGACAATAGAATATAGGAGGAACATTTTGAGGAAACTGTAGTTGGTTTGGCTGGTTGGGAGCATGTAGCTTAGCTGTTTCATGCGTTTTAACTTTCATGTAGCTATAAAAAGGATGGTTGACTAATTGTTAAAATCATTATTTCTCTAGCTCTAGGCGAATATATCAGTACCATTTCTCTGTACTTGTCAACGACTTTTCACCAGCTATTCATCTCATCCCAATTTTCAGGACATTCAGAGACTTGTGACATTTTTAACTTCGTGTACCCTTGTTGACGTTTACCATAATTTTTAAAGATATTCGACATTATATTTTAATTGCGTACAACCTGACTGGTATTGTCACATTGGTTCTTTTGCTAGGAGTGATAGTTGGCGATATGAAAGTATAAATTGACTTACTCTAAGACGTGTTTATTTAACGGGGCCTCTCTTCAAGAGCCCGGATGGGATTGCCTCGCCGTGCCTTTCGTGCGAGAGTTACCACCTCGCCGGAAATCTAATCCTGTGCATAAAGTAAAAATGCAAATCGTACTAAAAGATAATCTTTCAAGCATTGGTAAGAACCACAATGGTTGCGCACAAAACCAAACACCAACGGATTTGCACTTTGAAAAGGACTGCTACTCAATCGTCAAATCTGAACTATACAGATTATAACAAGGCTTGTAGGATGAAATTTAACTCCGTCTTCGACCTGACTTTGTTTGCCTTTTGGATTTGCCTGGGGAAGACTGCTTTGGTACAGGTAACACTGTACCTCCTCGTATATCATCAGTCACATCACCGAGTGTTTTCTGAGCTTCGATGTAGACGGTAAGATCTCGGATCTGTGATCATGATCATTGAAACACAATGAGACATTATATATCCAAATGAAACGATAACCTGAAGATCCAAAGTAACTACACCACCTGCTCTTCTAGGTCAAGAATCTTCCCATTCCTCGATGCTAAAGATGAAGCTTCCCTGTAATACACATTTGATTCTTAAGCAGTAAAAATTTACATTCAGCCACAGGCAAAAAGGAAAACACTTTGAAACATGAAGTATAGCTGAACAAATTAGCTGTCTTTGACGCAGAGCTAGTCAGGAAGTAAATGACTAATATAGGTGGTCTTATCAATTGTATCATCCAGTATATCAGCAACTAGATGACGAGAAAATCATTTGAAGTCCAGGTGAGTAGGTAAGTTTTACCTCTCTTCAATTTCCTTAACCTTCTTGCGCCACATTTCTTGATTCTTGATGAGATTCCGGTTGACCTGAAGAAATAGAACTTAGTAGATTAGGAAATTGAAAGACTATAAATCTAAACATAAAAAATTTGACTCCATTATTCAAACTTACATCTGCAACAGCATTCTTTTCCTGTTCACATTTCTCCAATTTTATTTGGATATCCTCCATTGTGGAAGTCACAGCATTCTCGACTGCTTCTAGAATTGAACTTTCTCGTTTACTTTTGGCCTCCATAATTAGAGATTCATAATACTAAAAGATTCACAGAGTAAGAAAATGTTACCTTTTTGTCCATATACATCTTCCAAGTGCAATATTCATGTAAACAGTAGCAAACATGTGCAGATTTTCCCTAGTAGGTAAATCTACAAGTGATTTGATTTTGAAAAGTACTCACTTGTCTTTGAGTCTCCAGCTGAGTAGCTAGCAGACGGTTGTACTCGTCCACAATCTGTTATCAAAAGAATACAAATTAAAGGATGGACATGACTACGCTGGATGGACTTAAAAACCTGAACACATAGGACTTTAACCCTGGCATCAAATTTTCTTGATAATTCCATATCTATGCATCACTTTTAGAGTGAATAGGAAGCATCTAAGGTAATTCAAGCCCAAGGCGCATCTGAAGCAAACTTGAACTTGAACTAAGCTTAAAGGGTCAAAATCGTCAAAAGAAATAAACCGTTAAAAGTACATACTGTATCAACTTTGCTACTAAAGAGGGCCCCACTAATTCCTGAATCCTCTCCACACCGACAGACACTGCAATCTCCTCCGGGTGACGTACATTGAGAATTCATATCTACCAATTTATCATCAGCTTTGGACTGGTTCAGCCGGTGAACATAATTGTCACCGACATAATCCCAAATTTGCTGCGTTCTTAGATCAAGGGAGTACTGATGCTGAATGTCTTGCCAGTGCCTTATGGCATGCCTTTCTTTATATCTGAGTTCAACAAAATGGACATTAGTAATTGGGTATTCCACCCCAATCGTAACTACCAATCCTAAGCTCAATTTTATGGTGGTTCTAAATCAGAAACTTTGACCTTCCACATCCTACAAAGCCACATATTAGACAAGCCCACAAATTCTCCGATGTTCCACAAACAGAACAAGCTGGTATCTCATCCTGCTGCTGACAAAGCCGACAGACCTGGTAACATGCATAAACCATATCAGTAGTCTTATTTCTACCCCAACTTGGTAGTGTCATTAAAATTATGTTCGTGATCCATAATGTTGTGACAGGATAGACAAAAGAAATGAATAATAAAAGATGGCAAAATTAAGCATCAAATTTCACTAAAGGATGTCAAAATGATCATTACTTGATGTAAAATTCCATAGCCACATTGCTCTGCTGCCCATAAAGCACCAAAAATCCCTCATTCCCCAGCCATGTTACAATGAAAACCAGAACCAACACAAATCTCTAATACAAGACCTAAAAGATTAATAAAGAAATACAATTTCAGATACATAAAAGTGTAGCTCACTCACCTGGCAAGACAAGTAGGTCCACTTTGAAGTGCAAGAACAATGAAATGAATGATCACAAAGCGTACTCAGTATCCCACTAGTATCAGGATCCAATCTCTCTGACATAAAAAACCCAAAATCAACAAATTGAAACACAAAAGCCACGTTAATTTGTCTGATCACTACGTCTGTTGATAATTCTCATTTGACCAACCAAGGCATATCGGACAAGTAGGCAACTCAGTGAATCCTGACGGAGGAGTGCTTGCTATATGTGCCGATTCATTGAAATCCACAGACACCAGATACAGAATATGACAAACCTCAGCCTAAAACATAATCAATCAAAACAAACACTTGCATTCAGTAATCACAAAACTTTAACAATGCTCTCTAATTTTTCAGCCCATAGCCTGGATCAATTTTCTGCTCACCTCATTTGGTGAAAATCGCTTTCCATTAAAATTTCCGTAAAATTCATTGGCGGTCAACTGATTATTTAGTTTAATCAACACACTGTACCGATCTTCCATTCCGTCATTCCTAAATCACAGCAAAAAATCACCCAATTTAACTCTTCCAATCTCAACTCAGTAGCTAATGAAACGAAATGGAACATCTTTTGTAACCGTTACCTGATGAAGAGTAGCTCTTGGACATGGTCGATGTGAGGACCACAAAACCTGATGAAACCGTTCGACGAGAGGTAGTTAGGAACTGCGACGACGAAGAGAGAAGTTGATCGTGAGCTAGGGTTTGGAAGCGAGCTCTGTGATTCGCTTCGATATAGGTGAACTACCCCTCTCCTCTCATTGCATTTTGCTTCCGGGACAGGGTTTGAGTGGTTGGCAGCGGCGCCGATGACCGTGAATCCGGTGTCGTCATCGAGAGTGAGAGGTTGATTGGAGTCGACTGAGTGAACTCGGATGATAAACATATCCGGAATCGGTTGAATCAACAAGTAGACTCGTCCCAAACTCGGACAAAGTGACAAAAAGGGCGATCTCAGCTTGTTTCGCGGGAACTTGGCAGTTAAGGAATGGGGAGAGACCTGACGCCGGTAGATTAGAATAGATGGGTTCGTTAACGTCGAATTAACTTTTCCGATGGCCATTCCATTTTCTATTTTTATTATTAAAAATAAAATTTAACATTAAGAACGATAAATACAACAGGAAAACAAGGAACTTGTCCAACCATTACTCAACCAACCCCTGACCTCGATCCGCCTAAAGCCTTCAAACCATGGTCCGGCCCGTTCAAGTGCCGTGCTGGGTGTTGGGGCATCCCTGTTATGAACCTCTTGATAAGAAAGATTTGACTACAACATTCGTATATGATTTTGGTTTCTTTCTCGAACAAGATCTTATCCCGAAATGACGGCGTTTGACCTTCAATTACGTTGCGTTTTCATCTTTACAATCACTGACGCCGGAGGCATTCAAGCCAACCAACTGAAAACACAAATTTTGAAGTTTTTTCAAAAGAGAGAGACGATAAAGACTCAGTCTTTATAGTCCATCCTGGCTTCCGCCATCCACCGACTACAACCCACCTAGTCCCATCTTGTCCCGTCTCTTATCATTTACATTGCATGAAAAGATTGGAACTTCCGTAAATTTTTACGTCCTTTTTGTTTTACCATTCTTTCTTGTATGTTTGTAACAGAATTGACAACGACGAACGTAAAATATGTCGTCGAGCACGATCAGGAAAGCGATCGGAGTCGTGAAAGATCAGACCAGCATAAGCTTGGCGAAGGTAGCCGGCAATATGGCACCGGAACTTGAGGTCTTGGTGGTTAAAGCCACCAGCCACGATGAAGACCCAGCTGACGAGAAGTACTATAGAGAGATAATGTATCTCGTTAACGGTTCAAGGAGTTACGTTGCTGCGTGCGTGGCGATTGTCTGGCGTAGGTTGAGGAAAACCCATGATTGGATTGTGGCTCTAAAGTCGTTGATGCTTGTTCACAGGGTTTTGGTTGATGGGAACCCTTGGTTTGAGGAGGAGATTGCGTTTGCTGCGAGCAGAGGAATGAGGGTTTTGAACATGTCGGATTTTAGAGATGAGGCTCATTCCAACTCTTGGGATCATGTGGGGTTTGTGAGGGCTTATGCAATGTATCTCAATGAAAAGGTTGAACTTGAGGTGTTTGAGAGAAGGTCGAGAGGTGATGAGAGGAAATTTGTTGGTTTTGAATCGAGAAGAGAGTTTAAGGATGTGACACCTGTTCGTGAAACGAGGCCAGAAAAGGTGGTTGGAGAGCTTAAGAGGTTGTTGAGACTTTTGGACAGAGTTTTGGCTTCTAAGCCTTCAGGGATGGCTAGGAATAATAGGCTTGTGGTTGTAGCATTTTACCAGGTGTTGAAGGAGAGCTTTGGGCTCTATGCAGAGATTCGGGCGGCACTCGGGGTTTTGTTCGATATGTTTATCGAAATGCAGTCTGTAGATTGTTTAAAGGGTTATGATATCTATGTTAGTGCAGCGAAGATGATTGATGAGCTTGGTGATCTCTATAGTTGGAGTAAGGATATTGGAGTGGCTAGATCGTCTGAATACCCTGAAGTGCAAAGAATCAGTGATAAGCTGCTTTGTAAGCTTGAAGGGTTTTTGAAGGACATGTCTAATAGGTCATCAAAGAATACTGAGATTAGCAAGGACGATAAGGTTCCTGCCAAGGAAGAGCCAGAGCCGGATACAAATGAGATCAAGGCTCTTCCTCCGCGAGTGAATTACACGTCGCCCACCCCTATGGAGTCTCAACCTGTTCCAGAACCAAGACCACAACCTCAGCAGGTGACTGAGGACTTGGTGAATTTGAGGGATGAAGTTTTCGCCGACGAGCACGGAAATAAATTGACTTTGGCTCTGTTCTCTGCTACTGCAGCTGCAAACACAAACGGCGAATGGGAAGCGTTCCCGTCGGATGGAGAGTCTGAGGTGACTTCAGCATGGCAGACACGTGCTGCTGAGAATTGCAAAGCAGAGTGGGAATTTGCATTGGTGGAATCAGCTAGTAATCTGTCGAGACAGAGAGCGGCTCTCGGCGGCGGCTTTGATCCGCTGCTGTTGAATGGAATGTATGATCAGGGGGCAGTGAGACAACATGTGAATTCTAGTACAATGAGTGGTGGGAGTGCTAGTAGTGTGGCATTGCCAGGTGTGGGCAAAAGTGCAACATCAATATTGGCATTGCCTGCTCCTGATGGGACTCTCCAACCAGTTGGTAGCCAAGATCCATTTGCTGCATCACTTGCTGTTCCACCTCCTTCATATGTGCAGATGGCAGAAATGGAGAGGAAGCAGCAGTTTCTAGTGCAGGAACAGCTGCTTTGGCAACAATATAGGAGAGATGGAATGCAAGGTCAATTGGGTTTGGCTGGGATTGGTCCTAGTCCTCAACATATGATATGATGGCTTGCGGGATTCCATTTCCAGGAGGATACTATCCAACAAAACACCCTGTTAGAATCTCTTGTTTTTCAACTTCTTTGCAAGTTTTTAAGGGCTATTAGAATCCAGGACGATGAGCATACATATTGCCTCGTAGATTCATTATATGCCTGAATAGAAAAGACGGAAGTGAAATCAAACGGATTGAGTATTGATTTACCTGCACAAACACAAACTGAAACATTGGTGTAATTTGGTCTGCATTTCAGCTTTCCCATGAATAACATGTGAATTTTAAGTATTGATTAATATTTATGTCAAGAAAAGAAATTCCTTGGAAGCAAAACTAAGATGGAAAAGGAAAAGGCACAAACTTTCTTCTGATCTGATTATGGTTTCGGTTAGTTAAAATGATCAGTCTCTATTTAACTCAACACTCATTCTTTTAGGGCAAATATGATAAACTTAACTAATGATATATAACAAAATAGAATAGAATGAGATGAAAGACGGTTTTATATTATATATTTTAAATAGTAAAAATTAAAAATTAAAAAGTTTAGAATAAAATATGAATTAATAAATATATATTATTTAATATATTTTTACTAATTTTTTATAATATCAATTATTTTTCTTTATTTTAATAATAACCAACACGTATTTATATATTTATTAATTTTTATAATACAAATTATTTTTCTTTACCATAATACCAATTATTTTATATAAATAAAAATATAAATAAATTATTTTTAAATACAAATCAAGGCAGACAGTGACAACTGATCCCA
>JANZLD010000007.1:64138493-64153709 GCA_026413575.1 Erythroxylum carthagenense | reverse complement strand
TATATATTTTAAAGTCGCAGAATTGAGAGAGAAAGAAGGGTTAAATTGTCTAATGTATTTTTTAGATTAAATTCCTGAGGAAAGTAATCTAAATACCAAGGGGGTGTTAGGATTTAGAATCCAAGGAAAGTGTCACTACTTTCCCTAAATTAGGAAAGTTAACTACTCAAAGAAACGAACCAAACGTAATAATTTAAATTTTAGGAAAAAGATTACTTTCCCTAGCAATAATCCGTGCCAACCAAACGGGGCCTTGATGTAAAAGTAACACAAAAGCTTCTCATTATTGAGCATAAAGAACATCATAATATTTGGTCATGAAACAAATCAATGTAATGTGATAAGCCAAAAAGCATAAGGCAATTTTTCCAAACAAGAGCAGCAATGAATCTTTTAAGAAAAGAGAAAAGGAATTGGTTAATAGTAGAAAAAGAAAAGAGAACAGCCAACCAACCATGATGGGTGTTTTTGTCATAGCCCAAACCTCCACCGGTGCATCACGGAACAAAATAAGCAGATACCTAAAGTTGTAAAGCATGACCAATAAAACGATTATCAGAGGATACTAATAAGATGTAGAACATCAATATAAATATCAGAAAGTGCAGGTAAATAAACTATTAAGTGGTGTATATGAGTATACAAGTTTGCAGTTAAATCTATAGATTTCTAGTAACATGACCACAAGCATAAAAAGAAGACTTAGGACAACCTTCCAGAAGAAGAAGCCCTCAAAGCTCTAACGGGAGCACGCTCTGGTTTTTGCAAAAGTCGAAATGGTCTATTGAGTCCACTTCTGACACAGGTTACAACAAGTCTATTAACATAACCTCCAGTCTTTTCATTTGCCTGAGTTGAAGCACATAGAAAGGAAAACAGATATAATGAAGAATAGAAAAGGGAAAGCAGGAAAAAAAAAAGGACAGGAAAAGTATTGAGGTGTATTCAAACAAAAAGCTTCCAGTCAAATGCACCACCTGGGTGTAAGAAAATGAAACCAGCCTAGAGTTTCCAAGCCATCGTAATCCTCTGACTGTCCCATTATGAACTGAAAAGCTAGCAGCAACAGCATTGGCAGAAACATCAACAATGTCAATCGTTCCACTCTGGGTTCCCAAAGCAACCAGCGGAACAGCTACAGCAGGAAAATTGCCACCACCTTCAAGTTATATCATGCCAAGAATTAAAACTTGTTACCATATTTTACCAAGCCATTATAATTCCAAAGTACTAAATGGAAGGAAAAGTTTAAAAATTTTAGGCAAACCAAATGTCAAGTGAGACTAACGGGCCAGAATAGCTGTCAAAGAAGGGGAGGGTACAGCCAGCATGGTAACTGTTGAAGAAAGAAGCTGAAGTTGACCAACTAAGCAGATCTGCAACAGAAATTTGAGTTGTAACCATGAGAGAACAACCTTACAGGGGATGAAGAACAATATTATTCACCAATATACAAAATATTCACTTCAACATGCAACAAAACTAAAAGATAGTCAATGTGCTCCACACACCAAGATTGATTCCCAACAAATAGGACAGTTAAAAACTGCTTTATCATTCTAACACCATGAAGCTCCCATTGTTCAACAAACAAATTTTTCTGGCTTCAACCGCTAACAAAGATCACAAAAAGCAAAATAAAAGAAACATTGAAAACTATTTGGTCATCGACCTTAAATGATAAATCTCCATGGCTGAAAGCAGACCTTGAGTGGCTTTTACCACCACTCAAATGTTCTCTTTGCTTGCTTGCTTCGGAAGCAATTCTATTAATTGAAGCTAAAGAGTTGGATTCAGACCCTTCTACTGGCACTTCACCAGTGTCAGAAACCACATTCAAGTTGGTACTATTCTTTTGAGTGTATCCAGTCCCTTCAGCAGTCAAGAGCCAATTCCATATTTTTCCATCATCAGAAACAGATATCAGTTGCGTCTTGCAACGAAGAAAAGCATCATCACAGAAATCAAAAGTATTGTCAAAGTCAACATTAGTTAAGGGAGAATTTGGTGCCTCGGAATACAATTTAGCAATATTTTGAAAGGTGGACTCTGCTTGGCTGATTGTGACTGCTAGAATTGAAGGAGAAGGGACAGGTGTGCCAATTGAGGGCATCAATTCTTCCATTGCACACATGACATGCACTTGCTCTCCTCTGTGATTGTACATGCACACAAATACACTCCTTTGAGGCCCATAATTCATCAAACAAAATGCAGAAACAGTCAACATAGAGCAGTATATATCTTAGGTATACAATATGCATCCATACAATTCTGCACATTCCACTTCTAATTACTGATGAGATTTCCCTGTTAACTATGAACAATGTCAAAGAATGAAATCTCAAATTTTAAAGTTAGTGATGCTGCTTACTCTTTTCGCTGCCAAATGCTGAGCCTCCCGTCAAGGTGAGCACAATGCAATAACTCGTTGTTGGGATCCGGCAACACATCTAGAAACTTCCCGCATCCTCTAGGTAGCGAAGCGCTAAACAGCGCAGTCTCATACTTCAAATCGAACACGATCAACTCTCTAGGAAATGTAACAAACAAGATGTGCCTCCACTGCGGCGAAAAAGCGAACTTCACACTATACGTTGGGAACAAAGCCGACGCCGGCGCGGGTGTCGTGTCCTTTTCCAGCTTCGCCAGCTCGCTGGAGTCCGTACGAATCTGAAACTCCTTCAAAGAGATATCGTTCTCTGTGTCTCCCAATACTGTAACGGACAACAGGAAACCTTTGAGGCCAATGACGCAAAAATGACGTGAATCGAACGGATCGCGGCGGATACAAGACAAGTACTCAGGCGAAGCGTCGTATTTGAAGAAGCACCGACCGGAGGAGGCTCCGTCGGTGGTGTAGAGAGAGAGAGTGGAAGGTCCGGAGATGGAGGCGAGAACGAAGTGGTGAGGACGGGAGAGGATCCAGCATAGATCTTGTACGCCGCATTTGGAGGTGGCATCGTGATCAAGCCAAAGGACAAAGGATTTGAGGCGGATATCAAGGACGGCGATGCGGCCGTGGCGGTCGCCCACGGCGAGGACGAGGTGAGAAGAGGAAGGTTCGGAGGAGAGAAGATCGCGGCTAGGTGAGAGAGGGATCCACCGGACAGAAGTAACGAAAGGTGAAAGAGAGGAAGAAGCCGATGAGGACGACAGCGTCGAAGGAGGAGGGAGAGGGACAGTGGCGATGAGCTGGAGAGAGCGGGAGTCGAGGACGGTGACAGAGGATCCGGAGGGGAAGGCGAGGAGGCCGTTGGGAGAGAGATCAAGGGAGCCGAAGTTGTTGCGGGAGGGAGGTCCCGGGAGCATCCAGTCCGCCGCCGTGTGTGGTGGCGCTCCTGGGTGTGACATTTTTCTCGTGGGCCCACTAAATCTGAAACTTACAGAGAAGCGGCAACTGTTGATCTGTTTTCGAGCAGTAGCAGTCGAAGTAAGTAATAGCTCAATAAAGAAGGAGAAAGGAAGCCCACAAGCCCAGTCCACATCACGGATGATCTGGAAATGTGCGTGAATAAATTGGGCATCATCGGATGGCCACCGTTAGTTGGAGTGACAGCGGTCAGGACTCAGGAGTCAGGAGTACCAGATCGAGGGACCTACTCTACTGTCGGAGATAATGTACCATTTACGTCATCCTACTGCTTTAGAGTACCCATCAAGGGCTGAGAGCAAAGGAAAGGTGGACCCCATTTCTCGTGTACGACTGTTAAGGATGTTTTGTTGTCATTAACGCCCTCGGTCCTAAAAAGATGTACGGTGGTGATATGATAGTATTTGACATTATGTGGATCCCAATTCGGAGGATTCTTCGACTTGACATATAATTTAAAATTTATTTATTTATTTCAAATTTCAAATTGGGCAACTCAAATTTAACTGAAACCCAAAACTTGAAAATTTTAAAAAATACAAGCCCAATTAAGTCGGTGGACTTTGGCCCAAATGACATCTCTATTTATACCACCAAACTATAGAATGCTAAAATTAGTATGTAATTTTTATTTTTACTACAAGATATTTTAGGAGGATTCTAATTTT
Organism: Erythroxylum carthagenense; assembly: GCA_026413575.1. Lineage (NCBI taxonomy): Eukaryota > Viridiplantae > Streptophyta > Magnoliopsida > Malpighiales > Erythroxylaceae > Erythroxylum > Erythroxylum carthagenense. The sequence goes on along the minus strand of JANZLD010000007.1, from coordinate 64,149,668 downwards.
AAGAAGACATTTTTAAGTGATCAATACCTAAATTAATTCCCACTTATATTAGGTGAGCTCATAAGAGATAAAGTGTTGGTCAAATAGATTTCTCCATCCTCAGAGCTCGAAGTTAAGATTTCTGGTTAAGGAATGAGAGTGTTAAACCACTCATACCAACCATGTTTAATTAGTCCGTACACTATGTTGATGTGAAACTCAAAAGTCTAATCATATTATATGGTTGGTGATTAATAGAGTAAATAGTATACGGATTGTTATTAAGTGTATTCGAAAATTTATTACGAAGCAATTTGATCGTAGAAACCGGAACAGCAATCTATGATTATGGTTTTAGGCCTGGAATGGGAAAATTTAACTATGCTTTTGTCTAGGTTTCAGAAAAATATATTTAAAAGCTCCAACAACTCTGTTCCATTGTCGTGTCTTTCTTTTTGGCTACTGAAGCAAAAGAAAAGACGACAAAGGAGTGATCTTTCACAACTGTGAAGGTTCTTTTAACACTTGGAGTACTGTCATAAAAACCAGACACAACAAAGCAGACATTTCCCGTAATTGATTCAACTATGGTTGCAAATTGAAATGTAAAAGAAAGTGTACTTCCAAATTGTCAGTAGTGACAATGAAAGCACTTCTCTGAACCATTTCCATCTCTTGAAAAGCATCAAGCTAAGACCTTTGATTTCAGTTTGGTGGAGGAGGAGAAGGAAGAAGAAAAAGCACGAGTTTGAAAATTTTGGTCTCCCTCACAGGTCCACAGTAGGAGGAGTGGTAGTGCTTGGTACAGCCATTTTCAGGAAAGTGGGCAATCTTAGCAGATGATGAGTGGAAGAACAACCCCATGCGTTGTTGAGGAATGGATCATATCACGAGAAAAAGAAGAAAAAGAAAAGCAGTGTATGGCCATTCTAGTGACACATCAAATGGTGTGGGCATTTACACATCACTGTTGCCGCAACAGATGCAGTACCTACAGGAAAGGTGGACAGAGACTTTAAATACTCTCTCTGCTGGGTTTAGATTTTCTGTAGTTATTACTCTGTTTCTGTTTTCCTCTAAAACAATATCGCTTCTGAGCTGGAAAAAAAATAAGGTTGAAACAAAATAACGGGTACTATTCTATGCAACACCTTTAGGTAGTTGGAATAATTCATGACCCACCATCCCATTTTTCATATTATCATAAATTTTAACACTTGAGTACTATTTCTGAAACTTGGTACTTAACACCACTTCACGTGCTGCTGCTCCATTGATCATAAGGTGTTTGTGGTTTTTGATCATCTAGTTCCCAATACTTTGTGAGAAGCGGATGGATTACCTCACAAAATCTGCTTCAAAATATACCCATATAGAACCTATGAGGCTGGGGATATGTTTAGATCCTCCAAATTAATGGTTATTGCAAGGAAAAGTTGGATTTTGTTTTATAAGGTTGTACAGGACTTCCAAGTAAAACTAGGAAAGGTAAAAACATTGACTAGTAGAAGAAACTTTGAATATGGGGCTTTAGTGTCATCATTACATCGTATTGGATTTTATGGAATGTAAGGTAAGATGTCATTGTTGTTTGTGCACAGTATCTTTCGATGAACTTTGGTACAAGGAAAGTTGAGTTTTTTAATGGGAAAAGTATTTACATTTCATCAAAGGAGCGACCTTTTTGATAGTGTCACTCACCCACTTGGGAAAATATTTATGTTTTTTTCCCAAGTTTTCTAGGAAAATGACCTCAAAAACTTTCACCATAGAAAGACTGAAAGTATTAGTAATCTCTCTAAAATAATTGAAGCTAGTCTGGGAAAGGAACACCTTCTCTCTTCTCTGTTCTTCTTTTACCACTTTTACTACCCCCCAACCCCCAACTTGAAAGCTGGAAACTTTTGATACGAAAACAATATACGAATTGAAAAAGTGACCCATCTATACCCATGTAGCTGTGTACTTCAGTTTGTGAAAAGCTTAAATATCTTCAAGTCTGTGTGTGTGTGTGTCTCTGTGTTCGGGCTTGAAGTGAGTGAGTTGCTGGTGAAGATGCCAAGGCCAGGGCCGAGACCGTATGAATGTGTGAAGAAGGCTTGGCATAGTGACAGACACCAGCCGATGAGAGGTTCAATCATACAACAAATTTTCAGGTTCTGGGTCTTTCTCAACTTTTGTTGGTTTTTCTGGATCCAAGATTGAATCTTTGAGCATTTGGGGACTTAAAATTTTGTGGTTTTTGACTAGGCTCGTGCATAAGACTCACAGTACTGCAACTAAAAAGAACAGGGAATGGCAAGCGAAGCTTCCTATTGTGGTCTTGAGAGCTGAGGAAATCATCTACTCCAAAGCCAATTCTGAGGTACTTAACGTCTTGGTGGTTTCTGCTCGACCCTTTTCATACATGTCCGTTTTCAGTTTTCTAGTTAAAAGTCTGTGTTTTTATGTTCAGGCCGAGTATTTGGACCTCGAAACATTGTGGGACCGTGTCAATGATGCCATTGACACCATTATCCGGAGAGATGAGAGCAGCGAAACTGGAGACCTTTTGCCCCCTTGTGTTGAAGGTACCGAGTTTTCTTATTGGATTTTGCATTTCTTGATTTAATCTTTGAGATCGGGCTTCTGGTTGTTCTCATTTTGGTGGCACGGTGGACCAAAAATCTGGAAAATTAGTTTGCTTGAGTCATTTAAGATCGACATTGGCAATTTTACAAGTCTGGATTCTGAGACCACGCATTTGGTTTATCTAAACTTGATGTACTAATTGGATATGTTTTGGTTGATAAATGTAGCTGCCCTTAATCTGGGCTGTTTTCCGGTGAGAGCTTCTAGAAGCCAACGCCACAGCAATGTCAGGAGTTACCTTAGCCCAAGAGTGCATGAGCCTGTGCCTGCACCTTCTAGAGCTTCGGATAAAGCAAACAATGAAATATGTCCTCGGCTACCACTTCACTCCAGCAATCAAATGAATTTTTCAAGAGCTGCACCTTCTGCAAATCCCATCATTCCAGCTTTAGAATCTAACCATCACGTGGCTCGGACTAGTTGTGTTTCCACTCCTTGCAGTTACCCTTATCTTTATCGAAATCTCTCCCCTCCTGGTTTAATGACCAGGGAAACGAATACGGGACAACAAACTTACATGCAGCTGAACTCAGGTTCAGTTTATCCCCTGTATTATGGAGATCACCATCAAATGGGTGCACCTCAGTTGACTTCCCAAGCCTCCGAGAAATTAAACACGATATTTGTTGGTAAACCTGTTGGCATGTCAGTTGCAGAGCCTGCTGAAATGGTTGTCCTGCAGAACTTCCTATCGCACTCTGGTGTTGAAGTTGCTTCGGAGGTGGCCACCCAAGCAGATCTCAGTAACACCCATGAGAAGCCGCCTGGGACAGAATGTGACTTATCCTTAAGATTGAGTATAACACCAAACACATGTGTTAACATGGAGAGGAGTTTGGCTCAAGAAACTCTAGGTGCTGCCTCCAACAGCTCCCGAGATAAGAGCAAGTTTATTGATCCTTTACCCCGGAACAATGAGGAGTTCTGTTTCTTTCCTGGTAGGGTTCCTAATCAATCTCTCGAGTCCTGTTCTCTTAAGTTGTTGTCAAATGGTGAAGATCAGTATTTAGATGCAACCATCAGAAAGCGTAAGGCACCCTTCACTGACAACTTGGAGAATGGACAATTTTGCTGGCAGTCCGAGTTCCCTTTCAGTTAGTTCATTGGACAAATAGAAAGGCCAGGTTTGTAGGGAGATTTTCCTATTGTAGTGTATATATACTTGGAAATTTGAGATCAATCAATTCCACTGGCAACCCTTTTTGCAACCTCATTTTTGTATGCTGTTCAATCGCACCATTCACTTAATGGCAGCAACATTGTAATTTGAGATTTAGCAAAAGAGGCGATATTTTGTTGAAAATCCGACTCTGATTCCGACTCTTTTGTAGCTTTTGGTAGAATTTATGAAATCAAGAAATCAAATAATCTATACTGTCCATTCAGCTGTTATTGGAGGATTTCTTATACAGCTTCTTGTTTTCTTTAATCGCTTTTTAGGTTCTTGTTATCGATTTGGTTGATTAGTTGAATGAGGACTTGGTTACATGGAGTAGAATATATGATCTGCTAATGGCTGAAATTCCACAGAGAACTGCAAGAGCCTAAACTAAGGATGACATTGAAGCACAAAAAGATCCATATATAGAGAATGTCAAAGTGTGGCTCATCTAGAATGTAGAATTGTCTTTCTTAGCCTCGGGCAAATGCAACAACCTTATCTACCAAGTTCAGATTTTGATGGAACGTACCCATAAAGTAGACGTAGGTCAATTCTTTTCAGTATTTTCTTACTGGAAGAAGAAAAAGGGAAAGGAAAGAAGGAAAATTGCATGTTCCCTGTGAATGTGCCTTGTCTCGTGTTGGGAATGCTAGTGGGGTATCTTTAGAATTGGTAGGTGCAACTATTAGTGTGGACTTACTCTTTGAGTTCTATACGAGGGCTTGGCTCAGGGATATCTTGTCTAAACTCTCAGGAATGTATTCTGTCTTAATTAGTAGAGCATGGCAAAGAAAAACTGACCGACCGGAGAGAAAAGGCACTAGCAAGAACATGGATCGAAATTTCTTCCTATGTATACTCCTGGAATGATTCGAATACCCAGGTGTAGAGTTTCTTTGGTGCATAATTGAGTTTCAGAGGGCAAAATGATGCTCTTTTTCTTTACCTTTTTTTATTAGGATAAGCTAACTACTAGCTTATGATGCCTGCTTTATTATGGTAGGAAGGAAAAGTTTTTTACATCTTTTGCCAATGAAGCAACAAATATACTTTTCAACATCATTATTGTCTGCTTGAACTGTTTCTGGATCATGGGGCCAAGAAAATGAATGTGACTTCTCTGGTTGGTTCTGTGATCAGCAATTCAAAACTCCATCCTGCTGAAACCTTCATAAGTTCCAGTTCCATCTTGTGATCAATTTCTCAATGATAACTTATATTGTTTGCCAATTAGTAAACCTGAGATTGTCTTGTGTGAGTTGAGTTAAATTTCTTAACTTCACTTGTCAATTTGCCTATTTTCTAGTTATAGCTAATGCAAGTAGTATGAATCTCATCAGGGAACTGTATGTATATATCCCTGTCTGATAGAAGAAATCTTTGATGAAGTTCCTGACCTGAACTCCACCCCTTAGTTTCTCCATACTCACTTGAGAAATTCATAGACATTCCGGCTTCTTCGGTAGGTATGGGTGATTTTTTTCATTCTTGGTCGGGAGTCCTTATCTTGACAGCACTCGTTCAGGGTTGGCACAGGACAGAACAAGACATAAAGCATAGTTTCTTACTTTACATTGTTAACTACCTCTTCCTGATTTATAATTCTTTGTTCTAACACCATTGCAATCAAATCAAGCAAGCTGACACCATTGCTATCAAATCAAGTAAGCTGAAACAGGTAAAAGAGAAATCACTTGCAAGCTTTTCTGAGGTACTACTATCTATGCACACAAATACAGTTTTTTGTTCAAATATTTTAGAGGTAGACAGTGAAAACTCCGTACTTTTAAGCTACCCCACCCCCCATCACTCCCACCTTCTTCCAATCCCTAAACAACACCGAAACCTCCGTACTTGTCAGCTACTCCATCACTCCCATCTCCTTCCAACCCCTAAACAACACCTCACTGTCTCCATTAGAGAGATTGTAGAGAATTTTATGCGGTGCGAAGTTTCTCTTTTACCTCTTCTTTCCTTTTCCTCGATGGGGACCATTTATTCAGGAGCCCCTTCAGTTGCTTTCTCCGTTAAAAATCCCTCTCATGCTCACGCTGTGCACACGTGTCAAACAGGGGATATTGTTAAGTTGGTAGCTTCTAGGTCACAGACTCATAGGTCATAGGATAAAACAGTCCAAACGTGATTTTATATAGAACTAATTTAATTTTCAACAGATTTTAAAATAACATTATTTTGACTTTATTTGTGGAATGCTCGGTTCAACGAGAAAATAATAATAAAAATAAGAATAAATATAATCGTTATAATTATAATGATTAATCAAGACGAATAAATAATTGTTGTTATTCTTAATAATAGTTGATTTGTTAATAATATTAAGAAATAAAAATTTATTAAAGTTTTATTTTACATCAAATTTTAATATATTATATTTTTTACAAATACACCTGTCTCGTATTTATTAACCAAATACTCCCTTAATGGATTAATTGTACTTAATACACAGCTTGAACAAATTTTGAATAAAACCTATGGCTTAGGTTTAGGTCTAACCTTAGCAAGTAACATTATTTTAACTCTATTTGATCTAGTTTTGAATTATTCCTACTCGATCAAGTTGGCATCAGATTACCTGTTATACTAATTGTGTTTCTAACACGACGACGTTTTAACAACTGATAGCGTGATGCCCCCTCTCCCCCTTCTTCCCGCCTTACTTTCCCCTTGATTTGATCCCAAGCCCTTGACGACCTCGTGCGGAGAGTCGGAGACGCACTGCGAGAAGCAAGAAAAGATGAGTTCATCGGCGGCAGCAGGTAGTGGCCTTCACAAGTTGTTCCGGTGGTTAGCGCTTTGTTAAACTGCATCCCTCAATCCTCCACTGCAGTCCTCGACGGCTAGTGCGTCTCTCTCTTTCTCTATTTTCTATCGACTCGGCGATCAGTTATAGTCGCTGAGCTCATTATTCCTTGTACCGATACATAAAATATACGTACTACTTTTACATGCTCTGATTTTTTTTTTGGCAATTGAACAGGCATAGATTTAGCATAAAAAGGGCGCGTTTATCCCACTATTCTTCCTGTAGGGAACAAGAAAGTTACCGGCAAGGTCTGATTTTATTGTTATTTTTTTAAATATTTTTCAATTCTATAGTCAATACCCACTTTTCCTTTTCATAACAAAAAACGGAACTTGAAAGAGATTTTGTATTGAATGAAGCTCTTCTTTGGCATTACCAACTCTGAGTTGGACATTTTTGGATATGTTCGAGGACGAGGAATATGAGAGAAGGCCCGTGGATGTTTCTTTGAGGGTGGGTATTCAATTGAATCTTGTAAATGCTTTGAAGCAAGTTGATTTAATAAAAGTTGATAAAAGGCTGGTTTCTGGTGATGCTGTGTGTACTTCTGTAGCTTCAGTTCCACAAATTCTTGCAGTTGGTACCAGAAGAGGGGTTCTTCAGTTATATGATCTAGCAGAATTTGCATCACTCATTCGTGTTGTGTCTTTGTATGATTGGGGGAAAGTTGCGCTAATGATTGGTGAATGTTGAAAGTGTTGAAATAATTTGATATTTTCAGAAGATAAGAGGGGCAATTTCACATAATCGTTCAATACCAGAAGTGAATCTTTGTCTCCACCTATCAAATTGTAGTGGACAAATGGCTGGATTTCTTTTCTGACAATGTTTTTGCAACTAGATTCTGTTTTATATGGTTAGATTATCACCTGATAGATTCTCTTGCAAGTATAGATTTTGACTTACCAAGTTTGGCTTCCGTTTCTTCTTTATGCAGATATTCAATGGAAGATACAGGTTCTGTTAGTTGTATTGCATGGACACCTGATAATTCTGCTTTTGCTGTTGGTTGGAAGTTATGAGGACTTAGAGTTTGGCTCCTAAGCTGGTATGTGAGCCAGGTTTTCCTGTTACAGTATGGTCGGATGTCTTCTTTAAGGAAGAAGTGACATCCCAGCCTAAGTATATCAATTCCTGATACTAGGTGTGTTTGGTTTAGTGGAAGTGGTGGCATCTGAAAATTATATATTTCAACGCTTTTTTTTTTTTTCATTTATTTGATCACCAAACCTTAAATATGCTAACTAACTTAACATTTGTGTTTTAGCTGGACCCAGAGCTAGAATTTGACCGTGAAATATATCCTCTGGGGCTTCTTCCAAATGCGGGTGTTGTTGTTGGTGTCTGTCAGAGGATGTCATTTTCAGCATGCACGGAGTTCCCCTATTTTTGAGCCATCTCCCCAAGCTCAGACTATACTGCGACACCTCCTTCAAGTTTTGTACATGCCTTCCTTTACACAGGATTATCCCTTCTGGGGCCCAAATGTTTCTTTGAGAACCTTTACTATCATTCTTTTTTTAACAACCCACGTACTTTAATCAAAACGTGATCAAGAAAATGAAAAGGGATGGCAGAAGGTTGTATTTATAGCAGAACAGCATAATGTGTTCTTTCATGTTTATTGCATTGTCTGGATGTTCCTTTTGGAAGAGTTATTAACATGTGAGATGATAAACTTGTCATAACTTGTCAAAAGGATTAATTATGTATCACTGGAATCATGTCAGTGGTCTAGATTTTCCTCATAACGAAGCTAACAAATTGCTCTGTGTCATTGCTTAAAGGTTTTATATACAGTAAAAGGTAGTTTTGTATATGCCATCCCTACTATGTAGACTTGAGTAAACCTATTTCTACAGGCTGTTGGTTATATATTTTCTTGTTCAGTTTTGCTAGGTTAAACTATTATTTTGCTATTCTCTTCTAATTTTGGGTCGTACAGCGGAATAAGCATGAGGAGGTTCTGTGGTTAGCACAACTTTCAGCTGCAAAGACTCGTTTTTCCCATTTTCTGGAGTGGCTTCTTTTTACTGTATTTGATGCTGAAATTTTCAGGTGCCTTTACTGACTGTAAAAGATGTATTTGTATGTATTACGTGCCAAATTTCCATAAGAAGTAATTGTAGACATCGAAGTGGTGGGCCTATATAAATATATGAGATGTTCTTATTGTCTTTCTTTATATAGGATATTGTTATATAACCTGTTGTCTTACATAATAATGACTATTATCAGTTCAATGGATGAAAGCTGAAAAGTCGGACTATTTTTTTTTTACTAATTCTGTGCTTTCTAGCATATTCGGTGCCTTTGTGGCTTCTTCTTGGTTGAATAAAATTGCATGCTTCAATTTTAAAGGTTTTAAGTTAGCTTTTCAAGTTGTATCAATTGATTCAACAATTAATAGAATGCTATTTGCACTTCCTAAAATTGCATAATATTTATGTTTAGGCAAAATGTGAACAAGAACCAGATGGCAATACCAAAGATTCCAAACAGTTCCTCCCTTTTGGAGAAGACTTGTGATTTGATTAGAAACTTGCCGGAGTATTTTGATGTGGTTATCAGCATTGCAAGAAAAACTGATGGTAGACATTGGGCAGATTTAATTCTCTGCTGCTGGAAGATCAACAAAGTATGCTTTTCCATCTCTCTTTGTTACTGTTTCTCTGTCTTGTGAAAGAGAAAAAGTAATAACGCAGAAGTTCATAGTTTTATTTAAAACAGAGTGATATCAAGCCCTTTGTAAGAAGGATTAACATCTTGCTGTTAAATACGCATCGCCTTCTGGAGCAATTAATAGCTTTAAATTCTTTTTTTGTTCAGAATTATTTAAGTAGACCTTGTTGGTCTTTTGCGTTCATTGTCTTCCCCATTTTGGTCCATGGTTTGTGGCTTAGCTAGGTCTAAAATTTTTCTTCTTTTAACATATTTGGGATTTGATCAATTGGTTTCTGATGCTAAAGGATTTTTAGTCGTCTTGGGTAATTTACTTTTCGTAACCTACCATAAAAGTTATAAATAATATCTGAAACCAAGTCATTCCGTCTTGAATAAAAATATCTCTAGACTCACTTCGAAACAGCAGATGCTGTCAAAGCCAATATTGGTACATCAGGAATGCGATTGGTGCATTAGGAATGTGATTCCTCAAAGATGCAAGATTACGATAGGCTGATTTTATTAAAGCCAAAGGCAAAAAGAGTGAATTCGATGAGAACAACTTCACAGAAGGGAAAAAAAAAAAAAAAAGGCATTAGCCAATTTAAAGGCATGTTGTCTCATTGTTGAGGCCGAAATCATGGGCCCATGTTGAGATGCAATGTGCCTGAAATTAAGAATAAGGAAACAAAGAAAATATGAATTATGGACATATCCTGTAATAACTTTCAAACAACATAATACCATCTTAACAACATACAAATAATGACTTACACCTACGAAGCAAATGGCTGTTGGAAGAATCTCTTGAGTATGGAAGCTTTCGTCGGATATGGCATCACGCCTTTGGGAAGCAGATCGGAGGAGATGACATCGTGAGGATATGGACTAGGCAAGAGCCTGAGGTAAGAAGAGCGATCGAGAGTGTTCTATATGTCAACTTACGGCCATCAATCTTCTTGTATAAAGAATTAAAACAAAAAGGACAAAAATTTATGAATCAACTCTGATTTCTTCATTCAACAAAAATAAATATGAAAAAAAAAACTCAAGTGAAACAAATCATATATTCGCAAATAAAGGTGGGAAATGAAATCAAATGGGAGAGGGAGTATTCGTCGGCTTGGCTTAGGCGAGAGCAAAGTCGGTCGACGCTATCAGTTGTTAAAACGTTGTCTTATTTTGTTGCATAATAGAATAAGGAAACCAATTGGTAGTACAGGTCATCTGATGTGTGATCAAGTTGAGTTCAAAATCTTTAATCAAAGCACAAACGAATTTTGATCAAGTTGAGTTCAAGCTCTTTAATCAAAGCACAGGCGAATTTTGAATTGAATTGGAATCTGAAAAAGAAAACCTATGCCTATGGCTTAGGTCCAACCTTACCTACAATACCCTCCAGTGAGTTGGAAGAATTTGTGAATCAAAGTGCACAATTTTCAGCGAAAAAGCTTTCATTTTCTATTGACATGAATTTTGCATCAATCAACATTTCATTTTCCATGTGAGAACAAGAACAAATAAGTGGTTGACATCATAAAGTGGGAAAAACCTAATGATGTTGACTTAAAATCAAAATGAAAGAAAAAGGGCCTGTGTGTGAACATGGAAATTTGTGCAAGTTGTCATCTTTCTATCCTTTCCTTTTCATTTCAAAAAATTTTTCAGATTCTGCCAAAGCTCCGGGTCAATTTTAAACGTTGAAATATCTTCCAGACAATAAAGACAGCAATAACACGTGGCTGTGTCCAATGAACAGAGAATCAAATCATGTTCGAGGCAAAAACATACTTTTTATTTATGTCTGTAGGAATACAAAATCTAAAACAAGAATGAATCACACTAATCAATTCTCATCAAAATTTAGTACAACAATGCTACTACAAAACTGGTGAAGATTGTGGCAAACAGTCAG
>JANZLD010000007.1:64123813-64133881 GCA_026413575.1 Erythroxylum carthagenense | reverse complement strand
TTGATTCAGAATTTTAGAGATGTGTTATCAGATTGTGACTTGACTGATATCAGGTATACGGGTCACATGTTTACGTGGCATGTGAAGAGAAACAGACAGGTAGTAGCGAAGCAGCGGTTAGATCGAGCAGTTGGTAATGGTAGATGGTTTCTGCGGTTTCCGGAATGTTCAGTTCAATCTCTGGTGGCTCCGGTTTCCGATCATGATCCGTTGCTCTTGGATACCAACACCGACTCTCAACAAACGGTTTGTCGAAGGTTCCGTTTTGATAATGCATGGCTCCTTGATGCAAACTTGGAAGCCGTAGTAGTGGCAGGTTGGAGGTGTGCGGGGGAGGTTGATCTTCTGCATAAGAAAGACAATTGTGTAGCAAAATTACAACTATAGGGCCGACGCAGAAATAGAGATCGAAATATGAAGCGCGCTCTGGTACAGAAACTTTTACAGGATAGTTGGGAGGGAGTCAATGGAGGGGAACTGGATCGCCTACGGGCCGAATGGAATCTTTTGCTTATAGAAGATGTGGTGAGACGTCGACAGCAAGAAAAATTATTTTGGGCCCAATATGGGGATATGAACTCCAAATATTTCCATGCACTCGTTAAAGAGGGACAGAAAACTAATTTCATACCAGGGTTGAAGAATGCTATTGGGGGGTGGTGTAGAGACAAGGATGGGATGCATGGCGTAGTTATTGAGTATTTCCAGGAGTTATTTCAAACAAGTGGTAATCGTCATCATACTGTTACACAGTTAATACCAGCCAGGGTGAGTGCGGAAGATAATAGGATATGCTCTTAGCACCATTTACGAAAGAAGAATTCTGAGAGACCGTTTTCCATATGCACCCAGATAAGGCGCCAGGATCAGATGGTCTTAACCCAGGGTTCTTTCAAAGGTTTTGGCATATTCTGGGTGATGATATAGTGGCGGGTTGCAGCTCTTGGCTTGAACAAGGTTCGTTTCCTTCATCTCTCTCTGATACATTTGTGGTCTTAATTTCGAAGATTCACCGTCCTAAATGGGTGATAGACTATAGGCTTATTGCTCTATGTAATGCCTTATATCGGATTCTCGCTAAAGTGCTTGCTAATCGGCTTAAAAAGGTTCTCCCACATGTTATATCCCCTAGTCAATCAACTTTTGTCCCAGGAAGGTTGATAACAAACAATATCTTGGTTGCTTTTGAAACTATTCATAGTATGAAGAATTTTAAGTAGGAAAGTGTTGGGTCGGTGGCTCTGAAAACTGATATTAGCAAAGCCTATGATAGAGTGGAGTGGAGCTACCTCGAGCAGATGATGAGACAGTTGGAATTTCCTGATAAATGGGTACATTGGTTAATGATGTGTGTTACTGGTGTACGGTACTCTATACTGGTGAATGGGGAAATAGTGGGCCCTATTTTGCTTAGTCGGGGACTTAGACAAAGGGACCCTTTGTCTCCGTATTTATTTATCATATGTGCTGAAGGTCTTTCTATGTTGTTTAATCGGGCTGAACGGCAGGGTTTGCTTCATTGGCATAGAGCGGGGGTTCGATGCCCTAGAGTGTCTCATCTTCTCTTTGCAGATGACTCGATCTTTTTCTTTAAAGCCATAGAGCAGGAAATGAGAGAGGTGAAGCGTATTTTAGAGGAGTATGAAGGCGCCTCGGGTCAAGCGGTCAACTTCCAAAAATCAGGTATTTTCTATAGTCCTCAAGTTTCACAGGATAGTAGAAATATTATTGGTAATATTCTCAATGTCAGATTACCACTTTGAGGGGGAAAGTACTTGAGTCTTCCTTCACTTATTGGAAGAAACAAGAAACAGAATTTTCAGTTTCTAAAAGATAGGATGTGGAAAAAGGTAAATGACTAAAAAAGTGTTCAAACCTGACTTTAAGACTTTTCTTTTTATAAAAATAATTAAATTTGACCTAAAATCAATTAAATTAGATTAAGAAGTTTTATTAGATTTGTCTCAACTTATCAAAAATTTTTATTTATTGGCCTTACCTTTAGTAAATACAAAAATGGTCTGACTCAACCTAATCTAAAGTTAATGAATTTAATTCGAGTAAATTAAGTTTTGGATTGAAAACGCCCGAAATTTTCATATAAAATAATATTGTTTTAAGAAGTTCTATTAATTTGATTTATCTTAATTTATCAAAAAAGTTTATTTAAGATAGAAATTTGATTAAAATCCAATTTAATATATTAAATCAAATTTATTTAAATTTTAGATTGATTTTGAGTTTGACTCAGTCCATTGTTACGAATATAATATAATGCTTGGAGATAGAAGAGTCTCAAGTTGACAGTTTGCAGATTCTCTTTGCTGGTGGAGTACTTAATACAGTCATCTAATGCCTTATTTTTAATAATAGCAAAAATAGTTCAATTCAACTAACCTAAAGTTAATGAGTTTAGTTTAAGATAGACTAAAGGGACGATTGGTTCGCATAGGAGAATGACAATAAGAATAAGAATTAGTAATATTATTATAATCGTGATAGTTTATTAAGAGGAAAGAATGATTATCATTACCAGTAATAAATGAATTATATTTTAATTGTAATTAATTAATTATATTTTAATTGTAATTAATTAATTATATTTTAATTAATTACAATGTAAATAATAATAATAATATTTAATTTTAATTAATTATATTGTAATTAATTAATTAATTAAAATTAATTAATTAGTTAATTATATTTAATTAATTATGATATTATTAATTAATTAATTATAATTAATTAATTACATTATAATTAAATATATTTTAATTAATTATATTATATTAAATAAATTAATATTACAAATATTTTTAGAAAAAACCATTGTTAAAGAATGAGTTTCATTCTTCTACTAAATGAAAAGTATAAAGAATTTTTTAAAAGTAAGATATCAAACTGTTTAACAATGAGATTCATTCTTCAACTAAATGAAAAATATAAAGAATTTTTTAAAAGTAAGATATCAAACTATTATTCCTACAACGACAATTAACGATCAACTGCTCTTTTTTTTATTTCTTAATCGTTAACCCTTTTTTAAACTCATTAGGTACGAAACTTTTTTTTTAAAAGTTTCGGATTTTGGGTCGAGAAAGTCCGAAATTCCCATATATACCATTATTTTTATTTTTAAGATTAAAAAAATAGATTTAACTGGAGCTGTGGACTGCTTAAGCTCGATCAAGTTTTAGGTCGAATCCAAACACAGAATCTCGGACAGGGGCTCGACTCCGACCCGAACCAGTGTTATCCTTGCTTACCTCAACGAAGAGATTGTAGTGCCAAGTCTATGAATCTACATACGAATATTTCACAATCCAAGAATATAGTACCCCAAATACATAAATCTGCAGATAAGCCACAAAAGGTATACAATTCACAAATGTTCTTCTAATGATCTCCTTCCTTATCCAGCTTTGAATCAAACTGCGCTTATTCAAAACACAATCGTACATATAAGTGACATGATTAGGACAACAAGAAAGCAGTGATCATGGACAACGTCATTCCAAAGCTAGACAAAACGGTGGTAGTGGAGGCAGAGTTCGGCGGTGGAGGTGGTGGTGAGGAGATGGTGGTTCCAGGCGGAGATGATGAAGGACTGGAAGAGCTGGTGCCACCGACTGTGACGGCTAGCTTCTGGCCCCTACTGCAGTGGTTTGAGAAGGTACAAAAGTAATAGTATTGGCCTGTGGAGTTCAGAGTGATCGTCGCAGGACCTGTGTTCTGGACATTGTTGGCCGCTGCTGTGTTGCAATTGTTATAATCATTACTGGATACAGTCGCCACGGAATGAACTCCGGTAGCGAAGTTAAAAGCTGCAAAACAGAATGTGTTTGTTTTTCATTATGAATCCACTAAACAAACATAGAATCCGAACCATGATCAAGAAAAACATACTTAGAGTGTCGCCAACTGCGAAAGTCTGTCTGGAAGCCCAGGTGGAGTAGAAGTTTGAGTCGGAAGGTGTTTGCCAACCGGTGCTGTCTCCGACAACGTGGTTAGCTGCGTGTGTCTTGAGAAACGTTGTCGCTCCTAGAATGGTTACTGCTACTACCAAAACTGTCATGTTGCTTGTCTTAGCCATGTATGTGTTCTGAAAAGCCAAGGTCGCCCCTCCGCGAATGTGTCTGTGTCTGTGTGTGTGGAAATGCTAGAGGAAGAAGAGAAACATATATAGACTGTTGAGGAAGATAACTTGTATAAAAATGTTGGATTGCGTCTGGCGCTTGTTAACGTTAGGAGTTAATGGGTTGATGACACGTGGATAGATGGGTTTGTTTGACTTGTATTTTTATCTTGTTGGAGTAGTTGGAGGGTGGCATCAGCATCAACATCAGCATCAGCCAAGCCATGTCAAATGGCAAAGGTACAGTCGCTTCATGATCATTTTGTTTATTCCAATTGTCATTACACAGACCTAACTTAATTGTGAATGGTCCGCCATTGCAGAACCTGATAAAGTTTGTTGATTTGATTGTTTTTTTCATCAGAAGCTTTCCAAGGAACAAATGTTCTCTTAAATCGTCTGAAGCTATGAATCTGTGTGAGTTGCTCTATTCCAAATTCTCCGTGTAAGTAAAAAGTTAACATGTTCTTCGTCAAATTTTTCATATGCTTTCAAAATTCGGTTTTATAGGCCTGTCAATGACTAAATTCCAGACCAACCATCAATCCTAATAATAACTTTAAGTCGGCTGATTTATATTTATTTTAGAGGCGATTCGGTTGACTGTTCAGGCTATGTTTGCCAAAAGTTAAATGATACATTCTCAGATACCAACTTGGTCGTTAAACATTAACCAATCGTGATCGAGCGTGGCTTTTCTTTTTTTTTTTTGGGGTTTCGACGTTTACATGTGAGAAACGTGTCAGAGTTGCTCATGAAACTTCCTGTTAATGGCACTGGAAACACGCAAACGCACCGGTAACAGACACAGAAAGTATTGTTTTTCTTTGGCGAAATTAAAAAAGTCTTTCCAGTCACTTCAGGGATTGACTTTATGGATCACTCTCCACTCCACCTACTACCTTAGATAAAAAATTGTAGCGACCAGAAATTAGAACCAGTGCAAAGATATCATTCAACAATGGCTGTTGATACTAACATCATCATCTCTGCATTTTCTTTTCCTTGTTCTTGTTATCGTGTTGAATGTTGGGT
This sequence comes from Erythroxylum carthagenense, assembly GCA_026413575.1. Classification (NCBI taxonomy): domain Eukaryota; kingdom Viridiplantae; phylum Streptophyta; class Magnoliopsida; order Malpighiales; family Erythroxylaceae; genus Erythroxylum; species Erythroxylum carthagenense. Next base: position 64,128,711 of record JANZLD010000007.1, on the reverse strand, counting down.
CGAAGAAAAAAAAAAGGATTAAGAACCTTCCTTTATCAAGTCTAAATGTTTAATTATAGTCTCAGATTAAATAAAGCCTCCACAACTCTCAGCCTCCACAGGGTTACATAAAACTCATATATTTCATTCCTGGTGATTCCTTCTTCAGGTTAAATTATTCATGTAAAGGGCCTCGATTTGGTGACCCTTTCGACTTTTGAAAGAATCAATTGGTAAATGAACAGTAAATTACTACTCCGGACAGGAATCTGACCATTTCCAGGTAGAACAGGACTCGACTCTGGGAAACATTTTCTCTAGAATGCAGACAAGAGCTTCTCCGGCCTGAATCCTGAATGGAGATGAACATATCAGATTGAACTTAAATTCCTGAATGTTACTGTAAGGTTTTTTCACTTGTTCCTGAACTTAGCAGACAAATGCATAGCTGATATGATCCCTTCTGGTTTCTCGATGGTGATATGGAGGGACATTATCATTACCAAATTGGAAGATGCAAGTCAACGTCTATTATTCAATCAGAAAGGATTCAAGAACAAAAATATGAAGTAGCTAATCTAATCTAGAAGGAAAGAAAAGCTAAAAAAGATAAATAAAAAAGAAAAAAAGTTCCAAGGTGTGGAAAACAATATACATTTGCTGAGATAGATTCAAAAATAGGATCATCAGTATCCAATATATATTTTATGAAGATAGAAGAACAAATGTTGTATTTATCATGTTCTAGTTTGTAACATGAATCCTATCAAATCTACGAGTTGAGTTCTGAATCCCGGTATTCCACTACATCCAGTCAACATCGTTCTCTTAAAAGTAAAAGCAACACCAGAGTAGGTATCATCAGCATCCTCAAATGGGAACTAAGCCAAACTTGAGCTCTCGGATGCTGTACCAATGCAAACCAAAATAGGAAAGACAATAAGACAGCATGATCAGCAGAATTAGTGAAAATTAGTTTTAAGTTGTGCCAAAATTTGCAGTAACTTGTAATCACAACAAAAGGAATATATTTCAATAATTTGAACATGATGCAAGTAGGAAAAAAAAAGAAGATAAAGATGGTAAATTCAGCAGGAGTTCCACGGAATAGTTGCATAGTGAAGAGTTCAGTGACTGACTTCCCTTCAACAACTTTATCTAAAACTATACCTCAGTAACTTCATAAGGGAACCCAGGTTCAGATTGAAGAGAGTAAAACCCGAAAAACAGAAGAGCTAACAAGGTTGGAGACTTTCTATTATATAACAGGGGAGACATTTAAGTCAAAGTGCAATAATCAATGATGAATACTTCACTATTTGAAGTCTCTGGTACGGGGGAGTCAGAAAAACAAAGTTGGTTGCTCGGGTTCAGGTGAGCAGTTTAAGAGAGCTGATGTCTAGCCTTTTGAAGGTGGGGAATATAAGGAAATTTAAGAAAAACTTTCACAAAAGATTACTAATCTTGGCAGCATATTCTCTTGGAAGAAAGCAGAGATTTGACATTCTATTATAAAAATCTCTCAGACAATATGTCCTACAAACATCAATTCTGGCTTGCCAGTTTCCTAGCACTTGATAGGCTTCGTGTGAACACTCATTGAACCTTTCAAGAACACCAGAAACTTAATTTGGCAGGCTAAACAAGCACAACCAGCAAATTCATGACACTGACACAGGAAGGGAAGATACAGACGGATTCATTTATATAGTTTCCTTGGGACTACGATTTCATATCTTCTGAAAGAATCGAGTGCTTGAAGGTAGTTCGACATAATAAGCTGTCCTTATCTGGATAGCTTGCCATCCAAAGGGGTACTTAATTTGTTAAGAAGCCTCATACCTTCAGGAGCAGTGGAGCCGCAGAAGAAGTTTTAAGTCCACGAAACCCAATATCATAAGAAATGCTCCCGTCAGCCTTGAACAAACCATAGTTCCTCTCAGAAGTTGGCCCAGGCTTCAAATTCTCATTGAATACTGCAAAAATGTAAGCCTTAACCACATATTTTGGCCTGAGAGGAGTGCCTTTCTTCTTTGCAAGCCTCTTGCGGAGGTTATAGTTGTATGTTCTCGCATTTTCAGATGTTGCTGCAGCTTCATTATCATCTCCACGAGAAGCCCAACCTGTCTCTGTAACTATAACTTCCATCTTTTCATATCCAGCATTTTGTAACGCAGCATAGGCTGCATCAATCTGAGCATCAAGCATGTTATCATAGTGCAGATCAGTTTTTTCATCATAAATCCCCTGAGTTTTCTGGAATAGAGCATAGTTGATATCAATGTTCTCAGGATTGCTCATGTAGGCCAGGAAAGGATAGGCATTTAAACAGAAAGGAGAGCCAATTTGATTAAAGAACTGTAAGAGAGGCTTCATGAATTGAACAACATTGTCTCTAAAGACACAAGAAGAGGGTGGGTAGGAATTAGCAAAAACAGCTTGTGAATGTGCAGTGGTAACTTGCACTACATCAGCTAAATGAAGCTTCTTTAAGGAATTGTAAACATTCTTCATTGCACCTAAAAGCACACCCCAGAGTTCATAGTTATTTCCTCCTAAAACTTCATTCCCCACTGCAATGCCACAAACACTGGTCTCTGGAAGGAAGGCCTGCACATTTTCCTTAACCCAACTCAGGGCATTGCTCTCATTACTACTCATGTCTTTCAAATATTCGTTAGGAAGCCCGACCACAAGTTTTAGTCCAGTCCCACTAAATGCCTTGAGGACGCTATGATCGGCATCATATATCCGAACATTCCTTATTTTTGCTGCCCTGAGCAGTGTTACAACTTTATCAGGTGATGGGATGTTATCTGCAATTCGTCCATAATTTATTCCGTAGGTTCCAATGAATGGCTGTGCTCTCAGAGGTGCTGCACAGGAAACCAAAAATAAACGAGATGTTTCAATCACCTCCTTAATCACTTGTTTCCAGCTTAAACGAATTGCAAGAAGTAAACAAAAGAATAATTCAGTTTGCTGTTGCCAATGACACCTAATTCAATCACTCACATATTGGAAGAGAGAAGACACTAAAGTTCTTGACCAACCATCCAAAAGAAACAGCTTCTTGAAGCAGTAAGTTTATTATTGGATATGGATAAGTAGTTGAACATACATGGCAAATATTAACAGCTATCTAGTTATTTGCAGAAAAACCACACAGCTTTCATAAGCCAAGGAATTGAGTCACCTTATTATCATTGGAAAAGTAGGAAATTAGCTCATATAGAACACTGAGAAACCAAGAAATTTAAAAATAATATTGGATGAATAATAAAATAAAGTAAAATAAAATATTATTCTTCCTTTATAGTAAACAACTTTAGTCCATGAAAAACTAAGAGCATCCCGAGAGAATTCCTCGTAAAGAAAACACAACTACAGTAGCAAGAAAAGACAGAAAAAACAAAACAAAGAAGTACTGATCAAATTCTCGTCCGATTAGCAGAGAAAAAAACAGAAATAGAACCAAAAAGCAGAAACAGAAATAGAACCAAAAAGCATACAAATGAATCCAATTAGCAGAACATAAGTAAGAAGAAGAGAAGAGAGTACCAAAACGATCAAAGAAGAGCAACAATAGCAACAGTAACGACTGGTGACTCTTCATTGCTTTAGCAAAAGAAGAATCAACAGTGACTGATTCTTCCATGTAAATGACAACGCTTCTTCTTCTACCTATCACACACCAAAAAAGATTCCTTCTTTACCTTCTACACCTACTCCAAACAATGTAAAGATGACAACTTTAACTTCTGTACCATCATATTGACTTGTACCAATATCAAAACTTCAAAACCAAGTTCAAATCTTTCAATCAGAAACGTAAATCTTTCGATGAGATTTCTGGGCCTGTATGAAAAAGAGGATTGGCGGCCAAGAGAGCATGTCTTCTTTTGGCGGTCGTTTTCCGGAATGAGTCACAGTGATTAAAGAGAGGGGTTAAGTCTTTTAATGATTCATTGCAATATATAAAATTTCTTCTGTTCATGACAACTCGTTTCTTTTCATTTATTTATTTTTAATTTTGCAAATGTTTTTTATAAGATATTAATACACGTATTGGTTCTCCTGTGGTCGGTGCTGCCCCGAAGTCGTAATTTTTCCGTTTCGTTTCACTCGCCCAAGCGCGTCCTTCCATCCACGCGCCAATAAAGGAAGAAATACTACTTTAGATTAATCATATAGAAACCTCATATATATTAACTTAAATGATGTGTAACTCCATCTCTTTAAATGTTTTTAAATGACCTCCTAAATAATCATACTATTATTTCCTCTTTATGTAAAATATAACAAGCATTAAGACATATTAATGCTTGAAAATAAGATATTATTATTTAATTTTATTTAATAAAATATAAACTTCTCATATTATTATAGATATTTCCTAAACATTATCAATTTTAAAGAGTCATTTGAAAACAATCTCTTTATTAATTAAGAGTAAGATTGCGTACTACTAAATTTCTCCAAACTCCACTTATTAGCAAGATTTATACTAAATGTTGTTGTTCTTGTTGTTATTGTTATTGTCATTATCATCAGTTTTAAAAAAAATTTATTAGGGTTAAGTATCTAGATTTCATGTCTTATAATTAAAATAAATTTTTTAAAAATTCATATATATTATTTAATTTTTATTTAATAAAATAGTAACTTCTCATATTATTATAAATATGTTCTAAAAGTTACTAATTTTAAAATTTTTTATTGAGATTGAATATCAAGATTTCATGTCTTAAAATTAAAAGAAAAAAGCTTAAAGTTATATGCATAGACATTATTTTATTTAGTATTTTAGTTATATATTTTTCCCATAATATATCAAATTGCATCACATTGTCTAATCTGCGCGTGTGGAAATGAATCTCCTTTGATCAGAAGAATTTTCCACTTTTTGACCATTCCTT
>JANZLD010000007.1:64104597-64118201 GCA_026413575.1 Erythroxylum carthagenense | reverse complement strand
TTCGATTCGGTTTCTGTTTCCGCTTTTCCGATTGGGATCCGATCTCCGGATCGGGTGTCAACATTTATAATAAAGAAAAACCATTTATGTAGTCTTTAAATTGAGTAACTTAAAATATTTGATTTAGTCATATTATCACTAAACTTAAGTGAACTCTACAAGTACACAAATCCAACAATTATTACATTACTTATAGCAAAGTATAATGAAAATTACAATTACAAAAATTAAATTATTTATTAAAATTAAATTATTATAAATAATAAGTAATCTAAAAATAAAAAAGGAGATACAAAAATAAATACAATATCATTTAATATAAATGTTATGATTTAAAATGCTAATATAATGTTCACGTTAATGATAAATTAGAAATTAATTGTAACATATTCAAATATTTAATAAGCTAAAAATACATTAAAAATAAAAAACTTTCCCTTCAAATTATACTCAGAATTCAAAAAATAGAATCGTAAAATTTTTTACTGCTAATTTTTTAGTTGGAGTACCTTAAATATATATATTGATAAAAATATAGAAATTAGAAGGTAAGAATATAACCTAAAGACTTCAAATCTATTTATAATCAACAAGTTAACCTTAACTTTCAAAGTTAACAAAGTTAACGTTAACTTATTAAATGCTAATAACATTGTAAGCAATGTTTCCTCTATTAAATGTTTAAGACTCTCAACGTTTTCCTTAAATGTTTAACACTCTCAACGTTTTCTCTTTTAAATGTTTAAGACTCACCAACGTTTTCTCCATTTAAGTACCCATTAAATACTTAAGACCCTTAAAGGGAGCCTTTATATGGTAGGCCCTAGGCAGGTGCCCTAACTACCCCTACCCAGGGCCAGCTCTGTCAGTAATCGACCATTTCTTAGAAAAAATTTCATTGATCATTATTTGGTTGAGATGTTTCAATACCAACTATAATAGAATTGATCAAACTTTGTGGTAAACGAGGTCAAGCTAGTTGTCTTGAGCTAATATAGGTGTTGTACATAGGCCAAGACCTTAGCTTGAGGGTAAAGTTGAGTCCTGGTTGATCTACAGAAAGGTGTAGGTTTTTTTTTCCCGAAATCTTGGAATATTCTACTGTTCAAAATCTGGTCCATTTAATGGTTTAACCCATTAATCATGCAAACGTCCATACACCATCATTTTCCGTCTTTCGTGATGGGTAAAGATGATGAAGTGATGAAGTTTTTAGGTCCCTATCCTTGACTTCACGCAACGAAAGCAAAACACCATCGGCTGGAGATCAAAGGCTAGAAGATTAAAAAAATTTCTCATTTTGGTCGTGAGATGTTGCTGGACAAAGCTTGTAAGCAATGGCTGGTCGTATATTAATTTTTCTGTTATGCTTCCACTTGCCAAATATTCTTTCATTTAGCATCCATGTAGTTGATCATACATAAAGAATTTTGTGTTTAAGATGCATGCTTCAGTTTATCATTTGGTATCAGAGCTACTATGCCTCCGCCTTGCATATGAGTTATTTGAGAAAATGCTCCACTATTATGCTTTGTTTCTCATTTTTATTTATGTCGCATGAGTTTACCACGTGTTGTTGATAAAACTCGACGTTTGTGTGCATAATGGATTTTGAAATTGTGTTTTGGCACTCCGTGTTGCACCCACTGGTGATAGGACAGTGAAGGGATAAGGGACAATGATGACGATGCATGGTGACCTTCGGACTTCGCCAGCTATGCAGCTTCATATGATTTGGTTTTTCTGGCATGTTATGCTCGTTAGCTAGTCGTCGTCATCCCATCACTAAGTTCCTCTTCTTTTCAATGACTGTTGCGCGTCTAGTTGCTTTCGAGTTAAAACTGGGTAGGAGGTTGAAGACGATGTTTCTCCTTTTTTAATAATTAATTAACTAATTCAGTTAATGTTAGTAATTGTTGGGTTAATTAAGCACATAACCCATTTTGTTTGTGATTTTAATTATAAAATCAATTTTGGTATTAATATTTTGTGAATATTAATTTTAATTTGTATGTTTAATATTTGAATTAAATTTGTCATGTACGCTATAATTCTTTAACTATTTGCACAAATTGTATATGATTAATTGTAAATTGTGTGTATAAATTTATGATCATTATACATGCAAAATTAGATTAAATAATTTTATTCATTGTTATTTGATTTATTTGCATTATTAATTATTTGATGAAAATATTTAGCCTCTATCTAAGCTTAAAGTAATGTGAGTGATCTATATGATTTTAATTAATTAGGAGTAGCCAGAACATCTCTGATTAATTAGAATTATATATTTATTTTTAAGATCACATTAAAACGTTAATTGTAATTAATCATACATAATATGATAAAATCTACCCACAAGAATTTTGTTATATTTGTATGATTAATTAGGATGAAATATCGGATTATATTTCTTAATCTACCCACTGGAATAATAAAGGGAACATAATTCAATAGTTTTGTCATAAAGTTATAGATGAATCTAATTGAGTAGAACTTTAGCCCACAGGTAAGTCATATGTCACTATATCTATGTATTAAAAGCATTATTTACATTGGTAAAGCATGAATTAATATTGATATCAAATTATAAATAATAAGCTTGTATGTTTGAACTTGTAGTTTCTCATACTGCGAATATCTTTGATATTAAGTGTGAAATTTCTGAATTGAGGGGTGACAACTATAAGGTATGGACAGAGAGAATTTTACTTCATTTTGACAAGATGGATATAGATTATGCTATTAGGAAATATGAACCACCGAGTATAACTGAAACCAACACTCCAGATGTTGTTGCTATTTATGAAAAATGGGAAAGATCTAATCGCTTCTTCGTGATGTTCATAAAGCACCAAAATATATGCCGGTATTCATAATTATGTCAAACAACATAATAAAGTCAAGGATCTATTGACGATCATCAATTCGTCACATCTGATAAGACCCTTACCAGCACCTTGATTATCCAGTTGTCATCCATGAAGCTCACTAGGATAGAGGTGTACGTGATCATATCATGCATATGAGGGACATAACGATTCAATTTAAAGCCTTGGAGGTTACTATATTGGAATCTTTCCTGGTACATTACATTCTATACACTCTGCCCCAACAATACAGTCCTTTCAAAATCTCTTATAACACGCATAGTGACAATTGATCGATCAATGAACTATTGACCATGTGTGTGCAAGAAGAGGAAAGGTTGTTAATGGAAGATGATGAAAGGGTGAATTTGATTGTTTTAGGGAAAAAAAAGGACAGGATGATGTCAAAAACAAGGAAAAATGTAAAATTCCTCCGCAATCCGATATAAAGAAACCATGAAAGTGTTTCAAATACCTTGCAGGATATGCAAAACCTAAGGAAGCCGGTGGGAAGTGATATTCAGGAAGCAAGACAAGTTTACACGTGGAAGCCATTAACACTTGCAATTTAATTTTAAGCTGTGGTTTTATTTTGTGTTTGGAAAAGACCTTTTATGTTCTAAATTTCTCTAGAAATTTGATTTCTATATCAAGACTTGTATCTTTAGGTTTTCCTTTAATTTTTCAGATTCTGGTTTCAGTTTATGTAATGGATATGAAGTTATTGGTTATGGTACATTATCTGATGGTCTTTATTCCATTCAGTTACAAAATGATAATGCCTATAATTCGATGCATGTCACTATTGGGTTAAAACGATGTGTTGTGAATGAGGAATCTTCTATGTTATGGCATCGTAGATTATGACACATCTCCATTAAGAGAATTAAGAGATTAGTAAATGAAGAAATACATAGTACTTTGGATTTTGCTGATTTTGATACTTGTGCGGATTGCATTAAGGGTAAGCAAACTAACAAGTCTAAGAGGGGCATAAAAAGGGGCATAAACCTGTTAGAAATCATACATATAGATATTTATTATCCAGATATGGACACAAATCATCCGGAATACTTAATCACTTTCATACATGATTATTCGCGATATGTGTATCTCTACTTGCTTCGTTATAAGGACGAAGCTTTGGATGCCTTTAAAGTTTTTAAGTTTGAAGTAGAGAATCAATGTACAAAACTAATTAAAATCGTGAGGTCAGATAAAGGTGGAGAAATGAACAAGTACCTAGTCCATTTGTGAAGTTTCTTCAGGAACACGAAATTGTTGCCCAGTACACCATGTTTGGTTCTCTAGATCAGAATGGTGTGACAAAAAGAAAAAACCGAACCTTAATGGACATGGTGAAAAGTATGAGGAGTAACACGAAACTTCCTCAATTCATGTGGAATGAATCTTTAAAGACGACTGAGTATATATTAAACCGAGTTCCGACCAAAGTTGTCTCAAAGACACCGTTTGAGTTATTTAAGGATTGAAAACTGAGTTTGAGACATATACATTTTTGGAGATGCCTGTCTGAAGTAAGAATTACAACCCACAGGAGAAGAAGCTAGACCTAAGAACCATTAGTGAGTATTTCATTGGATATACTGAAAGGTTTAAGGAGTATAGATTCTATTTTCCATTTCACAGCACTAGGATTGTGGAATCAAGAAATGCAAAATTTCTTGATAATGACTTGATCAGTAAGAGTGGTCAATTTCAAGACATAGTTTTTGAAAAGGACCATTATGAAACTCAACCCTCTGGTTTAAGTAATAGATTGATTGTTTTTCACATCCCTCAAGTTAAAACGGGTGTTAGACAACCAGTTGCTAAAGTTTCACAAGTTATTAATACCAATCTAATAGATCAAGTTGTAAATGAGGAACAATAAGAAATTATTGAACAACTGGTTGAACAACAGGTTAAGCAACAAGTTCTTCAAGAGGATGATGACACAACATTGAGGAGATCTGCTAGAGTTAGAAGGTCAGCATTTCCTAGTGATTATATAATGTATCTACAAGAGTCATACTATAACATTAGAGCCGAAAATGATCCTGAAATGTTTTCACCGGCCATAAGTTCTAAAGAATCAGACCAGTGGTACAATACCATGAAAGATGAGAAGGATTCTATAGCATCTAACCAAATCTGGAATCTCGTTGAGTTGCCTAATGGTGTGAAAGTCATTGGATGTAAATGGGTATTTAAGGCAAAGAAAGACTTACGAGGCAACATTGAGAGACATAAGACAAGACTTGTTGCCAAAGGGTTTACTCAAAGGGAAGGAATCAACCACACGGAGACATTTTCTCCTGTATCTAAGAAAGATTCTCTCGTTTTAATCATGACATTAGTAACTTATTTTGATTTTGAGTTATATCAAATTGATGTGGAAATGGTGTTCCTCAACGGTGAACTAAAGGAAGAGGTTTACATGAAACAACTTAAAGGATTTTCCTCTAGTGATAGTGAACATTTAGTTTGCAGCTTAATAAATTCATAGATGGATTGAAATAAGCCTGTCAGTAATGATATTTAAAATTCCATGAGATTATCACTTCATTTGGTTTTGAAGAGAATATAATAGACTAATGTTTATACCAGAAGGTCATTGAGAGTAAGACTTGTTTTGTTGTGTTATACGTGGATGATATTTTATTTGCGACTAATGATAAGAGTTTGTCATATAAGATGAAACAATTTCTCTCAAAGAATTTTGATATGAAAGATATGGGTGAGACATTTTATATCATTGACATTAAAATCTATAGTGAAAGATCTCGAGACATTTTGGGTTTGTCTCAAGAGACTTATATCAACAAAGCTTTAGAGAGATTTCAGATGAAAGATTGTCCACCAAGTGTAGCACCCATATTGTAGGGTGATAGATTCAATTTGAATCAATGCCCGAAAAATAATTTTGAATGGAAACACATGAAGAACATTCCATATGCTTCAACTGTTAGATGCCTTATGTATGCTTAGGTCTTCACCAGACCTGACATCACATATGCTGTTGGAATGTTAGTAAACATCATAGTAACCTAGGTGTTGACCACTGGAAAACTGTAAAGAAGGTTATAAGATATCTTTAGGGCACAAAATACTGCATGCTTATATACAGGCGAACTGAGAACTTGGAAGTAGTTTGATACTCCAATTCAGATTTTGTTGGCTGCATTGATTCAAGAAAATCAACATCTGATTCTATTTTCATGCTAACTGGTGGAGCTATATCTTGGAGAAGTGTCAAGCAGACCCTGATTGTTACTTCTACTATAGAGGCCTAATTTGTATCATGTTTTGAGGCTACCTCGGTGTATGGTTGAAGAGTTTTATATCTAGGCTTAGAGTTGTTGATTTAATTTCTAAGCCATTAAAGTTTTATTGTGACAACTCAACTGCGGTCGTTATGACTAAAAATAACAAGAGTGAAAGTTGAAGTAAGCATATCGATATTAAATATTTAGCCATAAAAGAATGTGTTAAGCGAAGAAAAGTTGTTATTGAGCACATTAGCACTGAGTTGATAATTGCGGATCCTTTAACTAAAGGCATGCCACCTAAGTAGTTTAAAGATCACGTAGTATAAATGGGACTTGGTTCTATAATGTGATTTTCATTGTATATTTGTTGCTTCAATAGAACTCTTATTTAATTTGATGTTTTCTCATATGATTTTGTGCATGTATATTTGATTCTTTTGACAAATATCATTTATTTTGGACCTAAAATAAACATATGGTTTATTCATTAAATTCAAGGGCTAGCAATGAGAGACTTTATATATTGTAATAGACGAAAGATAATACTCGTTATAAGAAGGCCTGTCGTCATGATTCATATATTTTGCTTTTTATTATGTTGATGTTGGGTTAAATAGACCAAGTGGGAGAATGTAGGATTTTTTCCTGAAATCTTGAAATATCTTACTGTTCAAAATCTGGTCCTTTTAATGGTTTAACTCATTAATCATGCAAACACCCATATGTCATCACTTTGCTTCTCCTGTGATGGGCATAGATGATGAAGCGATAAAAATAATATATTTTGGGTCCCTATCTTATGTTTCACGCAACAAAAGCAAGACACTATCGGCTTGTGGAGACCAGAGGCTAGAAGATTAAAAAAAATTTCTCATTTCGATCGTGAGACGTTGCTTAACAAAGCTTGTAAGCAATGGTCGGAGGTATATTAAATTTTCTGTTATGCTTCAGCTTGCCGAATATTCATTCATTTAGCATGCATGTAGTCGATCATACATAATTAATTTTGTGTTTAAGATGCATGCTTCAGTTTATCAAAAGGAACATTTCAGGGATCTTCCTTTCTTGTTATTGTTGATTCAGGGATGAGTTCCTTTGACATGTCGTCTGCAACTCAGAGTTCACATTTGACGGTATTATAATTACTCATGTTGATTTTTCTCAATGTATCTACATGTGAAGCAAGAATGGAGCTTCTTTTATAGTCTCTGAGATTTTGTAGTTAAATGATCTGTTTCAGGATATTTGCAGGATCTCGTGTACAAGCTGAGTAAAGTTGGACAAGCAAAAGAAACTAATGATCTATCCACAACTGGTTCTGTTCTTGGTCGAAGCACTGATACAGATTGGTTTCGTAAAGTTAACAGGCTATTTGGAAACCTTTGAATTAAATTCATTAACGAATTGGATTCAATTATATTAATGAGATTGAATTGAATTCAATTTACACTGTTTGGAACAAACTCAGTAATATTAGAAATGAATTCAATTATACTGTTTAGAATGAGAATGAATATAGTGAGGAATAAGAATGAATATTATTATTATTATTATGATGGTTGGTTAAGAGGAAGGAATGATTACTATTACCTTTAATAGTAGTTGATTTGTAAAAAATATTGAGAAATAAAAAATTATTATATTTTAATTAATTAATTAACTATATTTTAGTTACTTATATTGTAATTAATCAATTACAATATATTGATAATTAAAATATTGTAATTAATTTTAATTAATTATATTTTAATTAATTACTTAATTATATTTTAATTAATTAATTAATTATATTTTAATTAATTAATTATATTGTAGTTAATTAATTATTAATAATATTTTAATTAATAGTCTTTGCAATCCAATCAAGTATAGCACAAGAGAGTAAGAAGTGAAATAGTCCAAAGAATAAAAGAGTAAAAGAGCAAGATGCTACCTTCGAATGACACAGAGTGATTTTTGATAAGAAATACAGGGCAATAAATTATACTCAATAAAAAACTCACAATAAATATACAAACTTTGATGAATGTTTGGTTATAAACTCACATCTTTTATTTAAATATATCTTCCTCAAGGTTCAATGTAATTGAATTTCTATATTAAAGGAGTGAATTCAATTTATAAAGAAGATGGGTTTCAATTATATGCATGAATTGAATTCATTCCATTTTTGCGTTTTCAAATAACTGAATTGAATTCAATTACAGTATTAAATTCAATTCACTCCTTTCCAAACACCCCCTTAACTTAACCTTCTCCAAGGTAAAAACACCCGCATTTGGCGGGATGGAGTTGATTCCATCATCAGGAAATACTAAGTTTCAAACTCAAAATAGTTAAAGAGTTAACAATTGAGGTTTATCTGGCGATCCCTTGTGCAATCATGTTGATCCGGGATTTCCTTTTTCACGATGAGAAAAGTTTCTTGGCAGATTTCGGATCATTTATATCAAATCTGATTGCGTCAGCTTATATATTTAACAACTAATCTTTAGTCCAGAAGAGAATACTGACGTCGAAACCTTCAAGTCTTCACTAGCTTCATTAATTTCATCAGGTGATCAATCGTTTTATATGTTTCTAACGTCTTTTTGGGGTAAAATTCCTGTTGTTGAAACTACGAGCATGGAATTTAATGGATAATTGGATCACGCCTCTTCAACTTGCAGTCATTCGCAATGAAATTGAATCCTCCAAAACAGCCTTCGTTTCATCAGCCACTGCATTTGAGAAATGGTTGCAGGGCTAAAAGGCCTTAAGAGAGAACTTTCAGATTTCGATATTCTTCAGGAGTTTTGATTTTGGGAAGCCAACCTTCGGTATTCCGTTTGTTTCACACCCTTACTTTATTTCTTTTCTGTAAAGTTCCGGTCTTTGAGCTGCCCATTCATTTGAAGCCGAGCTTCTGTAACCGTACCCAATATATAGTTCTCTGCACAAGCATTTTACCACCAGGTCCGAAATCAACTTTGTTAATCCTCAATTGGTGCCCCACGATCATCTCTTTATGAGTATTCTCTCTGACAGATTAAATTAGATTTCCAGCAAAAGACCATTACTTTATTCCATATAACCACTGACAGCAACTTATTACACGAACATACCAAATCGTCAGCATTTTGATGCCATGATACTACAAATGATCGCTGCAAGTTTTAAGTTTAGCAATCAATTGCCACTAAGTTGTACACTTGACTAATCTGTGACTTCAAATAAGTCTGAATGAAGTCGTGAACAATCAGAAAGCTATCAATTACGATATTAAAGCTAGTCATTCATATACAGAGTCTAACAGGTCAGGAAGTAGTAAATTAAGATGCCAGTATCCAGCCATTTCAATTGCTGTTCTAAGGGCTATGCTTGCTTGGATTGCCATTGTTGCCATTCTCAACAACTTCTCCTTGTACCTCATTCACCTCAGTAATAACTTTGATGTCAGGCTTCTTGTCATCAACATTCAGAGACTCCTTATCCTTCGTCTCTCCTTCAGGAATAGTACTACCGTGTTTCTTGTTGTCCTCTGTGACAATTTCTTCCTTTTGCTCATCAGTGGCTGTATCAACTTTTTGCTCATCAACAGAATTATGCCCTTTGCCAGCCTCAACCTCTTCTAGCTCATTCTTTCCTTCAAGATGTTCATCCTCAACTTTTGCTCTCTCATTTTGAGATACCTCACAATCATCAGCCTTCCCTCCCTTACTTCCAGGCTCAGCTTCTAGTTTCTCATCTGCAGTATTTTTGGACACAATGACAACTTCTCCGACTTTAGCTTCTTCAGAAGAACCTCCTGTTTTAGTACAAGTATGTTCAACTTCATCCTTGTTCTCGTCTTGCTTTTCTTTCTCAGCATCCTTGTCCTCGCCTTGGCTTTCTTTCTGAGCATCCTTTTCTGCCTCTCCATCATCCTTTTTGGCTTTTTCATCCTCATGCTTCTGAATATCCTTAGTCTGATCAGTCCCTTCTGGAGCAGTTCCTGTTTCTTTCTGAATATCGTTGGTCTGATCAGTCCCTTCTGAAGCGGTTCCTGTTTCTTTGTTCTCCGTTTGGGAACCTGATGATTTCTTGCTACGTTTCTTGGGGCGTTCAGTTTCTGGTGTTGGAGCCACCTTTGCCTTCCCACTAATCCTTGCAGATCGCCTTGGTGTCTCCCCAGTGCTCCAGTTAAACTCAGATGCCGATGGACCACCAGGATGTGCCTTGAGATACTGATCCAATTGTCTTCTATTGGTAATTTCCTCCCCTGTTGGGGCAGTGAACATGACCTCGCTTTTCTTACCAGCTCCACTTTTCTTAGGCGTGAACTGCCCATGAACAAGCATATGAAAAGTCAATTATCTATTGTAGACGTATAGAGGTAAAAATCCAATTGAAAAGCTGTCTGTCGCTATATTATTTTGAGTTTGAAGCAACTAACACTAACTATTTCACCAAAAAGAAAAAGGAAAGAGTATGAAATTTCACTGATATCATAACCCGTATTGTAACATCAAATTAGATAAATATTGCATAGCCTAAGTACAAGCATGTTATTAGGAAAATAGCTTAGGCAATAGAAACTCAACGTTAATAAGAAAATAAATAGCAACTCAATTAGCTTTACCAGCAACAATTCAACATAAAATTTTAATTAATTGCGAAAATGCAAACGTAAAGCAAGTATAAGTCGCAAGAGCATGTTATACAAATCTTTTATAGAGATAAAATCTTCAAATGCACTTAAATACATTTATAGGGAAGCATTTAAGATGTTAAGGAGTAACTGCAGCGCCAAGGATAGTATGAACGGAATAATAGCACTTAATGAGACCAGGCTATAATGTAAAGTGGTTACACAGCTAAGTCATGGAAGCATAAGCCAAAGATGAACAAGACCACGATGGACGCCATATTTTAGGAGCCCCAACTATGTGGTCGAATAAATCCTCCATTATTTGTTGTTGGTTGAGGACCCTAAATAGAGGCTCACATGGGCACTGAATGCTTAAGGTTTCATATTTATATCTTTGCGAGGCCATTCTAAAGAAAAGTGAGAAATCAAACACAACTCTCCCAAATCACTTTGCATTTTGAACTAAAGGCAAATATTTTTTTTTGTGATTAACAGAAAGTAGATCAACACATTCCTCCCAGATTTTCCCTTCTGGAACTGAATACCTTCAAACTAAAGTTTGCACTAGCAGAGACATGCCATCTTTAGTTAGGCTCCGAGCTACCACTAGCAATATTTAAGAGAAAAACCAATACTTAAACCAACAAAAATAAGATACTCAATTCTATCCATCAATAGTCCCCAATATGACGGTTGGTAATGACTTACATCAAATTCATTACATCCTAGGAAAATGCATTATCCTCCAATCTTTGATCTTCCACTACAAGGAACAAAAGCCTAAAAGTCGGTATCACAAACTGACTTATCTACCTATACCTTGATGCAAGCCTTAGATCACAAGAAACACAAGCCAATGGATCCAGCATAGAACACACATACCACGTAGAAAATTAGCAAGAATAACCTTAATTAATCTTCTAGTTGATGAATCATTAACAATAACATTCAATATTTTCCTATTCTGAAATTCAGACTCACAAGTTATTTTATCTTCATAAGGATCATATAAGGTAGCTAGAATTAGACTAATAGGCTATTTCAATTTACAAGTTATAGTCATCAGATAACTCATAATAGCATCAATCCATTCAAAGCTCACATTTGACATTCCATTCCCAAAACAGTCTCCTGACCGTACAAAGGCACATCGAAAAGGAAGATTGAAGGTAAAACATACAACAAAAAAGGAAAAGTAACAAAAAACAGGAAAAGACAAAAACTTGCAAAAGCAAATGAAATGCTAACTGAGGCAGGGAGCTCCGGAAAGGGCAAGACTAAATCAAACTTGAAAAGGATAAAGTTAGAGACAATAGAAGAATACCCACAAAACCCTACCTATCAAATTTCACCAAAGAAACCCAAAATTTAATAATACCCAGCCAAACCCTACATCGAATTCCAGAGAAATTGAAGCAGAACAAGCAAAGATTGGAAAAGGAAAATGAATCAAGAAAAAGTAAAAGAGAGACCTTTTTCTTCCAGCCAGAAGGAGCAGGGAGATCGACAGAGAGAGCCTCCTCTTTTGCCGAGGCCTCCACTGAGCTCGCCATTTCACCTACCAATTCCACACAACCTTACCCAAACCTACAAACATCAAATTCTATGTACAATTATACTTTCATAAATAGCAATATGTGCAAAAGAGCAAACAAAAATCAACCCAAGTAAGGCAAACCCAGAAAGCTAAATTGATTGAAAGAGAAGGAGAGAGAGGGATACTTTTATTATGTAAAATATATGCAGATATGCAAAGGTTGGTGCTTTATCCGTTTTTATTATCTGTTTAAAATGCCCGGAACAAAACCCAAAAAAAAAAGAAAAAAGAAAATCATTCTTTATCTACACAGTTATCACATCAACACACGTTTTATAGGGAGGCTGCAACGGACACACACAAACACACCCACGTTCAACTCAATTTACGTGGGAAAGTTGTCTCTTCGAACCTCTTCTTCTCGCTCCTTAAGCCCAAAGATGACACATGTTTGGCTTTAGGACAAAGCAACAACGGCTTGGATTGTTTCTAGGTTTCTCTTGTCGGTGATGTCACATCTTTGAATGAAAATGGTCTGTTCCTAGCATCCTTCTGTGTTATTTTAATGGGAGGTCAAATGCAAAAACACTGTCAAACTTTTTACATGTTTCATGCTCCTTTTTCTTTAAACCTTTCCCTTTTCTATCTTTAGCAGGGAATACGGCCAAAAATGGTTTTTGCAAGGCTTAAGAGCCTTGTAGCTTGAAACCAAATCTTTAAGTAGACTAGCCCACTTAGACAGGACATTCATGTTCAACATAGGAATATAGGAAGCGTCAAAATGTATTGTCACCATCAAGTTTGAGCCTAAGCTGAAGGGTTTCCTTATGACAGTCTTCTTAGGTATAACTCCAGTTGTGGTTATTCTTTAGAATTAATCAGGTGGACTTAGGCAGGTTTAGCCTGAATACATCATCGTTAAGAAATATGAAACTCTGACAGATGATATAGGAAGCGATGCATAAGCTTCCGCTAACCCTCAAAGTGACAATACCACTTCATCAACCTTATCATTTGAAAATTTTTCAGCTTTCTTCTGAGATAGGGATGGTACTGATGATGACTCTTATTTCCAACAACTTAATTTGGATTATTGGTCCTCCCGAGTCCTAAACAGACTACTTAGCAGACAATATGTGTCATTGCTGTTTGATTGATTGATTAGATAGTCTTGAGGTGTACAATTTTCTTTGGAAAATTGGGTCCAGAATCTAGGCTGATTGCAATATCCCATATTGGCCCTGTTTGGCAATCAGCTGATAGCTGATAGCTGATAGCTGATTCTATCAGCTGTTAGCTGATAGCTGATTCTA